>JAXGGT010000094.1:649397-665328 GCA_035583425.1 Marsdenia floribunda | reverse complement strand
CCGCAAATTAATCAGGTGTGTTCTTCACCGTATATGTATGTATAATGTTTTTATTTTTATTTTTATTTTTTTTTGTACGATGAAAAGTGAAATGACGAAAATGTCCTTGGACAATTTTTTTTTTTGAAGATTAACGGTAGTTTGATAGAAAATCTAACCCCAGGGACCAATGTCACCAAAAGGCCATAGTTTGGGGACTATTTATGCCAATTTGCCTCTATATATATATATATAAGTAAACTCTTGTGGCCACTTTATAATTGATGTGCTGTTTCCACATTTTATAGCCTAATTAATGTAATAATATTAATAATATTAATAATATCTAAATTTACATGTTAAATATTTAATTTTTACTTTATTATATTAAAAAAAAACTATAGAAATTTATAAATTTTTATCATATGAGTATTGAAACTAATTTTAGTTTAAAATTTTGTTTTATGTTTATATACAAATAAGCGTTAGATTTTATAAATACAATAAATTAATAAATTTAAATTTTTTTTTATCACAATTGACACTATTTTTTTTTTAAAAAAAAATTAAATAAAAAATATTAATACGTGAAATTATGTAGTTTATTCTTCATCATTGGGTCATGAACTGGATCTTGACATAATCAATTTATCCCTTCCAAAATTTTGAAGTTATATATTTTCTTTTGAAAAATTATAATTATTTTTATTTTATGAACGTAGTCTCAAATCTTAAAAAATCAATAACTTGATCTTATAACTATTTTCGTTTTCTAAATTTGGTCCTAATTTTTTAAAAAATTAAAAACTTAGTCCTATAACTATTTTTGTTTTCTTAACTTAGTTTTTTTTTTTTTTCTTTGACTAAATTTGTGAGATTTTTCGGTCGTTTAAATCACGTGTAAAACACATATTTAGTCTCATGAGGACATTTTATGAAAAACACATATTTAGTCTTATGATGACATTTATAACAAAAGGTAAAATACTATATTTTTCTCATTACTTTTCATTTGACTTAAACGACTGAAAAATCCTACAAATTTGGTCAGAATAACTAAGTTAAGAAAATAAAAATAGTTATAATAAGATCATAATTCTTGATTTTTAAAAATTTAAGACCAAGTTTAAAAAACGAAAATAATTATAAGACAAAAATACAGAATTTTCCATTTTCTTTTAACAATCCCACAGTAAAAATTGTCTCTATTTAAGAAAGTTAAAACTTCACTTTAATCCAAACCTAAATTGTACACGAAAAAAATAAAAAAAAAAAAAAAAAAAAAAAAAAAAAAAAAAAAAAACACATAATTGAGCTGAATAATTGGGGGCATTCAACCCCACCTCACTTAATGATGTTCTTCCAACTACACCATGAAAACATTGATACCAAACAGTTTGCCAATTCTCACCACAAAATTACAAAACAAATTTTCTCTATTCATTAGCATTCGTAGTTTTTCCTCACCAAATACTATAATCAACTTGTCCTTGTACCCATAATTAATTCCAAGTGCTAAATATATCAATATATATAATATTTTAACATCGATTTGTCTATTATAATTGAAAAAAAAAAAAAAATTGTAACTATATTATATATATGACAGATATAAATGAATAAGAACTTAACTTTTAAGATTAGGGTTTTAAAGAGAACGATTAGTTCAATTACTCGAATTAAAAATTAGATAAATTTATGAACTAATTTAAAAATATTTTTTTATAATGTTAAGGATTATTATTTATTTATTTATTTATCAAGAAAATATAGTTTAGTTTGTAATAATCTCATTTATATTCTGAAAGTCATGAGTTTGAAACTCGTTAGAAATAAAAGTGTCTCAGATTTATTTGACAATAAAACGTAACTTAATTAATAATTATATTATGGAAAATTCTCCCATTTAGTTCCTGAAGTTGTGATTTTTTGTCAATTAGGTCCTTATCTATTTTTTCTTCCTATTAAGTCCTCATAGGTTTTTACGGGCCACCAATTAGGTCCTTCCGACTAATAATTCAGGCCATAATTGTTACCTAGATCTGAGCATAGGTATTGTGTAAGATACTGACATAATAATTTTAAGAAGAATAGCAGTGAAGATACTTTGAAAGCAATGTTTAGGAGTTGAATTATTGGTCAAAAGGACCAAACAGGTTGCCCGTAAAAACTATGAGGATCTAATAGGTAAAAAAAAAGATAAAGACCAAACAGGCAAAAACGCAATACTTCAGAGACTAAATGAGCTAATTTTCCTTATATTATTTATAATATACGAGGTTATGAGTTTAAATTTAATTTTTTTTTTTTAAATACACGTGCCTAAATTTATTTCTTTAAATAAATAATTAATACTACTTTAATTTGCTGAGGTGAAAATTTTAAAAAATAAAAATTGACAATTTTGTTTTTTTAAGTGCTAGCTTATACATGTGATGGATCCTCATGTTATGTGCAATTTAATAAATATGAGACGTCCAATCAAGTATGAAGCAATTTAATGTAAACACCCTATTCTTCTTCAACCTCTCAAACTAATTAGAGACACTCTTACAACTGTATCCGATTAAGAATTAATTGTATCTGAGCTTAATCTGTAAAGAGTGCTTAAATTCATCTTCTGCTTTTAACAATAATTTAGGAAATTCTGGACGCATAATAAATCTCAAAGATAGTCGAAGAAAAAGACTAAATTCACCTAAGAGACTCAAATCTGAACTGAGTATATTAAATATATTTTTTATTAAGAAGAAAATAACTTAAATCTATAAAGATCACTAAAATCTTTATAAATAAGTTCGAAAAAGTCACAAAATATTTAGAAGATAAAAAAAAAAATAATACATAGAAAATAAAAAACAACAATAAACAAAAGAGAAAAAAAAACGATAATAAAAGGATTCTTCGATTAAGAAAAAATTTTAGCCGGAGCTTCAGCTTCTTAGTCGGAGAACAGGAAGCTCACGGAAAGTGAAAGCGCATTGCAGAGAAGAAAATGCTAAGATTGCGGATAGAAAGAAGAGAGAGCCACTACTTATAAGGCATTGATCTAAATGACATAGTATATATATATATCTAATTTAACTTGAATTTATAATATTTTGATAATAAATCGTAATTGTAATTAATTGATTGAATTTAAAAAAAAAAAAACAAAAAAAGTTGACTTTGACACAGGAATCTTTCACTGTATGGAAGGATATGGAAATGGTTCCTCCATTGTATAGTTTTAACTCTTCCTGCTAAGGTTTTAACTTTTAAGGGCTGTTTCCCCCCTTTCCCTCCCCCAAGTCTTGTTCTTGTTTGCGCGCGTGTCCCTTTGAATTGAGACTTTTCCTCTTTTAATCTGTAATCCGTGAGTGCAGGATACACAACCAAAATCTTCACACGCATGCCCCCAAATTCACTCCATTAAAGATTCATCAAGAAAAATGGTGGTGGTGGTGGTGGTGGTGGGCTGGGGGGTTTTCTTTTTCTTTTTCTTTCTCCCACCATATATATATATATATATATGTCCATGTCAAGAATTCTAAGTCTGGTGTGAACATTTTTAATTAATGGTTGCAACAGCATAGACAACTAAAAGGGCAACTACGAAATAGACCTCCCCAGTCCTCCCTCCACCTCTGTTTCTCTCTCTCTCACACACACACACATATGCAAAAGCAAATGAAAAAGTTAGCAGTGAAACTTCTTTCTCTGTGCGTGTTAGGGGGCAGATAGGTATGGAATAATGAAGGTTGAGGACTTTATGTGACCGACAAAATTGTTACAGAAGGGAACCAAATTTCAAGAAATCCACAGCCTTTTTTTTTTCTTTTTTATTTCTCTTTGGATCACCCCCACCCCCTCTACCCCTAGAACTTAAAAGCTACCCACATCTGTATCTAGTCTCTAATGGTACTGTAACTATATGTATATATATATAATGGGATACAAAGCCACACTTGTTTCTTGAGATATGGTGTAGAAATGGTGGATGCACATGCAATTATCACTAACCTCAAATATATATATATATATATATATATATGTATATGGTGGAAGTGGTGGATTTATTTCGGCACTTTTTAGTTGAAATTACTGTTTAAGAATCTGCATGATGAGATGACTGAGTTTCTGCCTCTCCACAATTTTTGCAGTTATTAGGGATTTGGGTATGAAAAAATGTAGGTTGTTAGACTGTTAGTGTTAGGCAGGTGGTGGTCGTGGGGTGTGTGTTGTGGGGGGGGGGGGGGGGTTAGGGGGATTGCCATAAAATTTCAGAAGTTAGGTATGGAATATATGAACATTTGGATTTTGGACATTGGATGGATGCTCTCCACAAGGGAAAAAGATGATACCCATAAAGGGTATATATATATGTATGCATATTTCTTTCTGCAATAAAAATTACCAGCTCAGCTCATATTAAAGAAAAAATGGAGGGGTTTCTGAAGAGAGAGAGAGAGAGAGAGGGGACAAGAGTAAAGCAGCTTGCTTGATTCATGATGGTTGCCACAGGAGACTAAAACGGACAAGTTGTTTGGATATTGACTTATTCAAACAAGATTGGCAAGCCCAAGTAAGAAAAAGGGTAACAGTGTAATTTCAGTGTGTGTGAATGAGAGAGAGAGAGAGCTCTCTCTCAGTGAATATAATAATAATGAGGGAGAGGGCATCACCATCAAAGCAGCCATCAGAGGGCCAAAGCCTAAAAACAAGGTACTAGCAACAACTGCAACACATCAGAAAAACAGCATCTCTACCTCCCCGTTCCCCTCCCCTCCCTCCCTTAAATATTTTTTCTTTTTTATCTTTCTCTCTCTTACTGCTGCTTTTTCAGCACCTTCTCATCTCACTCATCATCTCAATCAAGATCATCCTTTTCTTTCTCTCTCTCTCTCTCTATATATATATATATATCTCTATATATGATAACGAGTAACAACTATCCATATCCTCAGCGCACACACAGAAAGAGAGAAGAAACATGGAAACTCCACCCATAACAGCATCAAAAACAAAGAAAGAGTCCACACAATCCAACCCTCTTTCTCTCTCTCCCTAATGGCCCAGCTGGACCAAAATTTATGTATGTAGATAGAAAAGAAAAGAAAGAGAGGAAAGAAGGGAAGGAAAGAAAGAAAGAAAAGAAGGGGGGGAGGGGGAGATGTCTTCAAATGTCCTCCAACCAAACCCAACTTACCTTACCTCACCACACCACACTTCTCACACAAACACAACAACAACAACACCAAACGACACGTTCCCACAAATGCCCCTCTTCTGCAACCCCCCAAAAAATCCCCATCTTCATCACTACTTCTTTGTCTCTCTAAAGGAACCTACACTTCACTTACATACAATCAAATATGTTTATATTTTTTCCCGATTTATGTGGGCTTTTTGGGCTTTGTCTTGGTCAGAGTTTTTTTTCACAGAGAAAACAGGAAACAAAGCCAGAACCTTCTCACCCTTCCCCGTTCCTTCCCCCACCCCCTCACCTCTCTCTCTCTGTCTCTCTCCCCCCTACCTATTTTACATATGTCTTTACTCTTCCTTTCTTTATAGCAGTTGTAGTATTTCCTTTCTTTCATCCTTATCTCTTATTTTCCTCTTTCTTCTTCTTCTTCTTCTTCTTCTTCTTCTTCTCTTCTCGTCTGCCTTTATTTTTGGTTCTTGTTTAATTCTTTGAGGGGGTTTGTTTGTTTTTTTACTTTTTTTCTGTGATCCGATGTCTAAGAAGATGAAACAGGCTGCTTTGGTTACATCGCCGGCTTACGCCTGTAGTTATGAGGATTACAATTACAACAAGATCAGTTCGAAACATCAGGTCCTCTTGCAAGAATATCACGACTTGCTCAAGGTATTTGATTTCTTTCCGTCTGGGATCAAGCTCTACCCTTTTCGTCTTTTCTGTTTAAGGGTTTTTTTTTGTCTGCAGTGGCGGTTTGATCTGCATAGAGTTATGGGTGATTTGATCTGTGTTATTTGCGTTTTCCTAGGTTATGGTTGGGAATTGGGAGTTCTTTTCACTGGAAGTTTATATGTCTTTGTTGTATCTTGGGAATTTGCCCAGCGGCTAACTTCAATTTGGTTAAATTGTTAGTAATTCTAGGGGATCCTTGAGGGTCATGCTTTGTTCATACATCCAAATCCCTCTTTAGTTCTATAAAAAAAACTCTTTTAACTTCTTTTGTGCTTTAGTTTCAAAATCTGGATTACGGCCTATAATTTTGCTGATTGGTGCTTTGGTTTTTTTTGGGGGGGCTGTGTGGGTGAGGGGTGTATAATTCTGCTGAACAAGTAATTAATTGCTATTCCTTACATTACACAGGCACTGAAACTTGTATTGGATCTCATGTTTTGGCCCTTCTTGCCATTTTTGTTCTGTGAAGTCTCTGCTTCATATTTTTAGCTACTTCTTGATGTTCTCCTAAGGAATTTTAATATGTTTTCCTTTCTTACAGGACGCTGAGAACATGAAAAACAAATTGGTCAATGCAAAACAAAGAAAGCTGGTATTGTTGGCTGAAGTTAGGTATGTTAGTTTTCACTGATTTTTGTATTTGATCTTTAAACCTATCTTTGTATTATTTTGTTCATATGCATGCATGTATGCTTGCTATATTTCATGATCGAACCGACGAAATTATGGAATCTTTTGTTCATATGCATGTATGCTTGTCGTGTATGCATGTGATCCTGTTTATGCTGCTGCGAGTCGAAGCATCTAATTTCATACTTGTTTAGGATCACGATCTTAAATCTTTTCTTACATTAATTTTGTTTCTCTACATGACAGATTTCTACGGAAAAGGCACAAGTACCTGCTGAAGACAAGGGCTTTGAATCGTCCACAAGAACAGCATATAACTATAGAAAATCAACCCAAGCTCAGCCAAAAAGAATCAGCCTTGCCCAAAAGAGAAACTACTCAGTTCAAATTACCTCCACTTCCTGACTTGAAACATAAAGGAAGGGTGTATGCTGGAAAGGAAGGAGCTGTGAAGAACATGGCTCCTCTTCCACCACCTGATTTGAACCGTAAGGTGACGTCACGTCCTGGGAAGGAAGCTGTAGCCAGTGGCTTAACTCATCAAGGATTGGATTCAAGCTACAGAAAAAGGATAAGCAGCATGAAAGAAGCTGGTGTTCCAAATATAGAAACAGCTACGAGTATGAACCAGAATGAGAAGAAATATCAGGGTGGAAATGGTAATGGTTTTGGTACTTCAAGATTGCCAGTTTTCGACTTGAATCAGGATACTAGTTTTAGTGGGAAAGAAACTGGTTTGCCAACCCGTGGTCCACCAATCTTTGACCTGAATGAAATCTCAGTAAGTTGAAGTTGTTATTTAAATGCCATTTAAATCCGAGTTCATAGATAGATAGTAAAACCTCTGTATATACATAATACTAATTTGGTTACTTCTGAATTTGCTTTTGCAGATGGAAGAAGAAGAAGTACAGAATAATTATGAACCGATGGAACCTATTAAGAAAGGAGGTTTGTTGAAAGCTGGAAATGAAGACCAGACTACTGATATGAAGTTATCTCTATGTAGAAATGCAGGAGAAGGCTCTTCTCGAATGGGGAAGCGGAAAATTTCTTGGCAAGACCCTGTTGCTCTGAGGGTTTGAGCTCAGAAAATTTTCTTACTTTTTTTTTTTTTTTTTTTGGGTGTTGGCAGTAGAAGATCAGTAGCAGCACACCCATGGTTGGATCAAAAGATAGAGGAAAAAGCCAAAAAAAAAAAAAAAAAAAGGAAAAAGAAAACAAAAAAAGAAAAATCTTCCCTTGCCTCAGTTTAGTCTGGGAGTTTTAGAGTTAGCAGAAGTAGTGGTAGTAGCAGTTGTAGTTTTCTCTCAGTTTGTTTAATTTGTAAAGGAATTCTCATATTCAATACAGATTTTTATGTTGATATAGCAAACAATATTACAGTATTCTTATATATGTGATATATTTGTTTTGGTTAGTTTTGTGTTTGGTACACACTACTGATGCAAATAGAAACCCTAGTATTATTACCTTTTATATTGTCTTACTTCTATAGTCTTCCTTGGGAGAGAGCCATTCATTCTTGGGGTGGGGAGTTGTTGGGGTATTGCCTTTCATATGTAGCAACATTTTTGAGGTTACTTTTTCTTCCTTTCAGATTTAAATCACCTTTGACAAAAGCTATGGCACAAGAATAGGGATCCAAGCTCAAGTGTCCATTAGTACTGGACAATGAGGAAGAGAATTGCTCTGGTTTGGTGTTTTGTCAACAACCCATTGGTCCGTCCAAATGGAAAGAGTTTAGTTTTCTTTAACTAAGATTTCGAGTTTGAATCTTCGTGTATAGAGAAATGAGTGTTAGGGAGAGTTTTTTCCTGAAAAAGGTTCGACGCGACTTAATGCAAGATTACTTGTAGGAGTTCAAAGTGACTATTGAATATTGAGAGGTTAAAAAAAAAAAAAATCTTTTATTTCGACTAATTTAAATTTAACTTAAATTGTATTTATAGAATTTAATTTTTACGATTTTTTTTTTTTATTTTAACTCGTACATGACATTTATAACGAGGTCGAATTTGAATTATATTTATACTTGTGAGTTTTAAAAAAGGAAAAAAAAGGAAAAAAGTATTAGAATAGAAAATGCTGCATTCTTCATGCAAGTCTTGTGAGAAGAATTTGGACGGTCTGAAATCAAGAAAAATGGCCAACTATGGAGAAACAGTTACTTGGTTGTCCAAATGCTGGAATCGGGATGCCTAATGATGCCATATTTCCCACTCCTTTTTAACAATTTCGGCCAGTACAGATTCCCTTTTTCCCATTCTTTATTCTGAAAACAAGCCTAATTTACCCTTCATCCATTCCAGTCGGCCAAAATCAGAAATTCTTTGAGGAATCTTCCTCCCCTTTTTAAGTAAATGAACGGATCAACTGGGGCGGCAAAAGTTGACTTCTGAACCTTGTTTTCCGACTCTTCCAAATGAATTTTCTCAAGGACTACACCATTGTTATCTCCTGAGAATTCAAACATTCTGTAGCTATTTCTTTATTTTTTTTAACCAAATATATTTATCTACTAATTCGAAAGGGATTTACTGAGAAGACCTCAAAGACTATACAACACACAACTGAAATCCAACATAAAGTCATTCATAAAAAAAAATCAAACTCAGAACCTCTCACTTTGATAAATTAAAGACCCAATAAATTTTCCTTTGTGAAAATTTGTAGTTATCAAGAAATCACCATCACTTTATCTGAGTTTTGCAAGTAAATTTCATAGGCAGAAACACCAACCACAATGCTAGAAAACAAGAAAGAGCAGTTAGCTACTTAACTAAGCGAAGCTTCAGAGATCTTTGGCATTACTGGCAGTATATTTTGGATATAAAATCATGATGACTACGAGAGTAGTTCCTTAACTGCCTTGACTTTTTTGTGATGGGAAATGGTTGAATTGGTTTTCATTTTTTCTTTAGGCACTCGTGATAGACAAAGACTTTACCATGAAGGGATTAAACGAACACAGAAAAAGAAAAAAGAAAAAAAAAAAAAAAGGGATGGAGGCTATTCACCTATGTTGAAAAAGCCCCGATGTGCGGAGGTACATAGAGTTCCCCTCCCCCAATATCTAAAGACTAAAGATATGGGGGCTGAAGACGGAAAAAGATAGGGGTATTTCCCACTTTCCATGATATGTGTAGCTTAGCAGTAGCTGCTCTTTAGTGAAAAATCAGGCTATTAATGAGGCTGAACATACTAAATGGTCTAATAATTGTCACAACATGCAAGAATTTCGTAGCCTTAATTCAATAACCACTTTAAATTCTGTCTAATTTAAAATTGAATTGAGTCAAACCCCTATTCCAAGACAAACTCTCTCAATTCTCATTTTCTTTTCTGTTTACAAGATTTGAATTTAAGACCTTAATAAAAACCAACCTCCTTATCATTTGGATTAACAAGTTATTAGTGTCACAGCATGATTTGATTGAGCATTTTGCCTTTTCATTGAGGGATGCAATATGTTTTGCATTTATCAGTAGGACATTCAAGTATGCACAAGATAACAACAGTAGATTGACAACCAACACAGGTTGGATTTACAGAAAGAAAACGTCAAACAAAGTTAACAGCAAGCATAGATTAGAAACAAATTTTAGTTTCGCACCATAATGGCTGAGGTTCCTGATGATCTACACTGTCAACCTATTGCAACATACTCTGGTCACTCTTTTCTCCAAACAAAATTAAGGATATTAGGGCTTTCTAGAGTTTCTCATGAAATTTGGAGATTCCTGAATGAATTCAAAGGTGTACTAGACATCTTAAATGCTCCAAGTTATGGAAGGTAAGCAAAAGAAGTTAAGACATACTTGGGCAGACAAGATCTCAGATAACTGCTTCCCGAGAAAACACTGGACAATACCCAAGGCCCACAGGTGCACAAACAGGTTAATCTCAGCTATGCTTGTGATTTTCTATTCTTCACAAAATGGAACATACACTACATCTTTGTCAGGTTTTTGGCATTCTTGGCCTCAGTACAGTCCATCAGAGGTATTGGAACAGTTGTATGCTTTCTTGCCTCCTCTAGCCGCATCGCATGCTTCTTCCCTGTCCTATGTGCTTCCATCACAATCTTAGAGAAAGCTCCTACCTGGCACATTTCACACCAGAATTTGTACCTTTTCTTCTTCTTTGCTAGTTGGCCACCAGCCTCTTGCTCATTCTTCAGAATGACCACCACTGGGGGCACTTCCTTCACTTTCTGTAGTGAAGCATCCCCGGCCTCTTTAGAATCCAATAATTGAACCACAGATTTCTCTCCCTGCTCTGTGCTTGAGGCGTTAGAAGTAGCTCCAACTATGGAGTCCTTTGCAGTCTTTTTGTGCCGTATGCCAATGCCAAACTTCTTGCAGTTCCTCTGCGCTGCCGAAGCAGCTTCCTTGGCTTTATGCTTCTTCCCATTGAAATGATCATGCAGACCATATTGACTAGTGGCATTAACATTACAGATTGTACAACTCCACTCCCCTTTCACTTTCTTCTTTGAGACACCAATTAATGGAAGCTCAGTTGTACCCTTTCTGGGTGGAGTTAATGATTTCCGCTTTGCTCGAAAAGTATTTTGTTCAGGTTTAGTCTGCACAGAGCACTCAAAACAAATATGATAGGCAGTAGTAAGTCATGCTCTGAATCAGACATGTAAATGACCTAAAAGAAAGTCGGTTATCTTAGTTTCAGATTAGTATCCAACCACCGTAATTTAACCTTTGGTTGTTTTATTTAATAACACAAAAGCAGATAAATAAAATATATAACTACTGGCGGTAATGGATATTCTGCTGATGAAAATGAAGTATGTATCTGATACTCAACTCCAGTGCCTGATGGCAGTCTATTTAAGGCCTATGCATGAATATATATATATATATTTTTTTTCCCCTCCAGTTCACCCAATTGCTAAACCATCTTATCATTTAATTAGGAGATTGTTTATTCAACTCTAAGGCAACTTCAAGCACTTTCACAAGGGGCCACTCATATTTCATCAATGAGAGAGAGGGGCAGGGATTGGAGTCTGTGTTTGGATATCACAAAGCAATACTATATCATTAATAGCCAAACAAGGTAGTAAAGCAATATTTAGCATGGTTACAAAATATGCTCTCCTTCAGTGCTTTGAACAATTCTCCTTACTATGACATACAAAATCACAAGCAGTTAGGCCTGCCCATATAAATTGTGCATGCAATTACTATGTATACAATGTTGTGATTGATGACTCACAGTGCTTCTCACTGGAAATGGCACTTGCTTCCAAATGGATAGAAATAGATAAATTTCTTGATATAGATAAAAGATTCTCTCATTTGTCTTAAATATATAAGAGGAAGAAAACAAGAGAGGGAGGGTGGATAGTGCAGTAGACTGGAATAATCACGTAACTGAAACAAATACATTTTCTTCTCAAATATTTCAAATGATTCCTAAAGGATAACAGTGGTGTAAAAAGAGGAACACAAACATAAACAACAAAAAATGAGATGTAAAACCATCAAAAAGATCCATGTATGTATACAAATACATACACACATATATAAAGAACTAAAATTCAAAAAGAATTCAATGTGCAACTCATGAATCATATGATCCATGGGGACCACAGGAGTTTTATCAAAGGATTTATAACTAAGATTTTGACCAATTACCCCATCAGATTTGACTTGCCGGCATTAGGACTAAACTAGTGCTTTCAAACACACCCACAGGAAAGAACTACTTAATCCTTTCTTCGAGAATTCCTCTGGTTGTAAGTAATCATAAAACTCAGAATTTCAATCTCATTCATGATGAGACACCAGAATCAGACTTGAGACTGATTTTTATAAATAAGTGTGGATAAAGAAATGTAAGTAAAAGTCAAATTTGAAACTAAGAAAGTGAACTGGATGGTAAATGGAATTAAATTCTGAACTCATCCCATTGTCTTATAACTTCAAAATGTAGTCCCGAAAGATTAGGCCTAAGCAAAAATTTTTGCTGCTTACCTGATGGTCCCAAATAAGTAGGTGTAGTTCTCTATGAAATCTTTCATACTGGTGCTAAAGGACTACATTAGAATTTTGCTTAGGGACAATGAATGGTATTTCATGAATGATCACTCCAGCAAGGAGTCTATTGCACCATTGTTTGTACACCCTCAGAGATATAGGTCCCATGTATGAGGCCTCATTTTTGTGAAGGAGCACTTAAAACATTAGTAAGATTGCATAAGCACCATACAAAATCCCCATTTAAATATAAGATTTCACAAAAGAACCATAAAAATAATGGTATGAACATTTAAATGAACTGTCAGCAAGTTTCAAGCATGCCATTTTCACATTTTTCATTCACGTGTCATTTCTAAGATGCTAGTTATACTTGTATTCTATAGTCCAAATTAAGATTAGCATTTAGTGGTTTGGATATGTGCCATCCAATATTCGCATTGTAGCCCAAAGTTGAGAAATCGGTAAATGGAACTCAAGTGATACACCCCTTACAAGAGGAAATAAAATACTAGTTTACCCCATGAAAGATTAATGCAAACTTCCCTACCATGTTTCCAGAAACTTACTTGAATACCGCCTTATGCAAGAAACAATTTGCAGCTTTTCACGAATACTGCAACTATTTTTTCTTACCTCCTTGCACAAGGAGATAATTCAGAAGGTTTCTGAAACGCTAGCACCAGTTTGCATTTTCTTCACAAGGGATGATCAGTATGTTTCCATATCGGCCAGAGGCATTTTGTAAAGGGATGGTCCTTGAACTTTTTCCAGAATCTATTTTCATCTTTTTAAGTTTTTATTTGATTATTATTGTTATAGTTCCCACAGTTCCATTTTATTTGTCCCACTTAATCCAATACGCAACAATTAAGAATTCTGTTTTTGGATGACTTCACTTTTTTGAAAATTTACCCTAACAAGAAAAGTATATTGAAGTTATTTACTCCTTTTTGGTAACTTCAATATTCTATTTCCTAGGAAAAGAATTAAATTAATAAGGATAAATATGAAAAAATGATAATTAGTTCACCGTCGTTTCCTAGTGGAGCAAATAGGAGTGAGACTCCAAACTTTTAGTTTGATCTATGCTCATACTAGGACGTTTTGAATTTTGAGAATAATCCTATAGCAAACATAGACCATAGGATGAAATTAATATTTCAAAAGGAGCTCAATGACAAAAATAGACCAAATAAAAGTGAGAAACAATAATATGTTACGGGTCCTACTTATGGATCATGTTAGATGTGCAAGAAACCTATGATTACTAAAAATTGCAGCTCTAAAATGGAGCACTCACCTAGGAGCAAAAGAAGAGGGAACTCTTAACACCTCAAGAAGAATAAACAAGCTTGAGAATAAATCTTATATCTTCCTCCCCTTCATTATTCCAAAACAACCAGTTAAATAGGTTTTAAAGTATAACAAATCCTAACCGTATTTAGTTAATCTAATTAGTAGCAACTATAGTAGGAAAGAACATGCCTAATTAATTATATAATATTTATAACTAAAATGGAAACATAACATTCTGAAAATAAGATAGACTTATAAAATTTGGAACGTGCCTAATATGGATCCCAAGAATAATGTTTCAGAAAAAGTCCAAGGACTAAAATTAATGTGCCCTGTAAATCATTCTAAACAAATTTACACATTCACAAAATAAAGGAAAGAAGTCCTCATATAACCCATCTGATTAAATAGCCAGAAAACCAAACATTTACAGCTAGATAGAATATCTCCATCCACATCCTTTAATCTACCAAAGAAACACAAATTTTGCAAGCTTTCCAAGAAAAGATCAGAGATATAGCATCAAATAAAGATGAAACTAGGATGTGAGATCAACTGCACAACAACAGCGTGTTTACACCTGCAAACATACAGTAATGAGACCAAGGGAAAAACACACTTTGAAATTTAACCAGCAGAGTAGTCTAACAGCTGCAGGATAGATAGACATGGAACCAAATAGATGCATAAACACAAGGACAACAAGAATACATACTAACCATTAAAACAATTTTCTCTTTTGTACGGCCGACCTCGGAGGTAAGACTGGCCACTTCAATATTGGGCTCAAAAGTCCTTTGCTGAAAAGAGATAATCTCATGTCCTGGCCCCATTTTTGGCTCCGCCATCCTCTCCTCAAAATAAGCAGTCTTATGGTCCCCAACCTCATGTCTTGATCCATTTCCAAACCTCTCCACAAGTGACCGCCCCTCAATTTGCCCCAAAGAAAGGTCACTGGATCTAGACCTCGTTCCTGTGACTGGAAGAAATGAAAATCTGTCAAATACATTGCATGCTCCATCCTGCAATGTTAATTTTCTTTCAAGCATCATCTGTGTCCTGACTTCAGCCTCCAGCACACGTCTCAAAGCTATCTCTGATGCAATAATTTGCTCTCTTATTCTCTCCTTCTCCAGTTCTATCTGAAATAACCCTTGCATAAGGAGAGGGTTCTGAACGTTCTCGTGTATCCTCCCAATGCCTGGGGCCACATAACCCGCTGAAAATCCCAGTAAGAACCGATATATAAATCAATATTCAAATATGCAATTTGCTTTTTTGCTAATAAATTCACATAATAATTACTTTGAAAAATTCAAGTAGATAGAGTAATCCATTGCCCCAAAGTTCATTTCTTTGCTTCAATTTTGCTTTGCATGTCAGACGATTTTGTCCAAATGCATATACTATCTCAGAGGAAAATGTAGTAGTTGCAAAACTATAAAAGAATTGAATGCGTACAAAATCCCCAAACCCGGGAGGAAAAACCAAAAAGAAAAAAAAAAAAAAAAAAAAGGAAGAAAAAAGCCTTCTGTTCCCATTCGCGGTGTTGAGACCAGAAAACAGTTATCTAAGTAGCTGCAGTACAAATGCAGAAAATACAAATAAACAAAAATCTCCATATTTCTTCTCAAATTAATTCACCATGGCCTATAGCAACCACATTGCCTTCAGTAGACCATCCCATTTAAAATCAACCAAAAGCTATGAACTTTCTCAAAATTTTCCAGTGATTAACTAGAGGAAAAAAAAAAAAAACCTTTGATAGCTTGTTCGGTGAAGTAAGAGCGCTGCAGCGGCGGCGGAGGATGACGAGCCGCTTCTGCATCTACAGCTCTGTACTTGAACTCCATTCCATTACCACCTCTCTCCCCAAACATGCCTTCACAAAGAATTTGTGTTGAACTTGGTAGGGTTTGGAAGTGGAGTGAGCTTCGGTGTTAGTGCACCAAATAATAGCATGTCGTACGGTTTTTTTCCTTATTATTATTCTTTTAAAATGTTTATATAATATATATATATATATATTTGGGTTTTTTTTTTTTTTTTTTTTTTTTTTGTTTTTTTTTTTTTTTTTTTTTTTTTTTTTTTTTTTTTTTTTTTTTTTTTT
>JAXGGT010000094.1:616290-629833 GCA_035583425.1 Marsdenia floribunda | reverse complement strand
TTATTATTATTATTTTTAAAATTAATCAATTCACTTTTCTAACAAATTTTAAAGGGTAATTTAAGATTTTAAATAAAATAAATTTATATAATTGGTCATTTAAGTTTTATATTTTTTATTAAGAAAAAGTAACTTAGTTGGTATCATAAAATTATTTTAATGTTTTTAAAAAAAAAAAAAAAAAAAAGAGTTTTGCATTTTTTTTTTTTTAATTTTTAAATGAAACTCATATTCTAAATTATCTCGACAATTTTTTTTTTTAGTGCACTAGATGCCTTAAATGGGTCTTAACTATGGGAGACACTTAAGTCATATTCACATTCAAACTAATTCTTACTCGAGCTAAATAGATCCCTTATAGGAGATAAATTTCAACTCCAAATTTTTAAACGACTACAAACGTGAATGCGATGACCCACAATTTTTAACTCCATCGTGAAAAATATGAAAATGGATAAACTCGCTTTCAAATCCTTTTCTCCACTCTTACAGCCTATCATATATTCTTTTATTTTCTCTCTCTTCCTCTTAGCCTACCGTCACTAATTTGTTTCTGACGTCCCCCAAACCTAACAAAGTAGGTAACAAACTAACAACTATAAACTTAGTTAGGACGTGTTAGGACAGAAGGCCATTTTTCCTTAAACAAGATAATAAAGTAAATAATTGAAATTTGACACAAAACTGTCCCAATAAAATTTGAATTCAAAATTTTCACGTGATACAAAGCCACACCATTGGTCCAAGATTAAAATTGGCCATTTTTTGACTCAAAATAAGTTTTACATTTTAACTGTTTTAACATAAATAATATGATTTGATAGGTTATGTTTAAAAAAAAAAAGAAAAAAGAAATTATGTGGTAGTTTCTTTCGGAAGAGAGACAAAATTATTGAATGTTTGGTGGATTAATATTATTTAAGGGTAAAATTGGCCAATTAATTTTATGGGAAAATATTCTTATAAAAAATCATTTTCTTCAAAATAAAATTTTATCCAGGACATCAAACCTAAGTCCCACATTGAAAATTTAAGGAGAAATCACTTTAAATATAAATGTCTACCTAATTTTATTAGTACGAAGTTTTTGGGAATGTGTCCAAAAATAAATCCGTGTGAACTTAACCCTCATACTCATGTTCTATATCATATACTCATATGCTTACAATGTGGGACGAATATCACTTAAATTAATCCTTTTCATTTATAAAGTATTAGTTTTTATACCAATTAATTCCTAATATTTATTTTTATCTTTCCTATCCCTGTTCTTTAACTTCAACTTTTTAACGTAATTAATCTTTCCTTCTAATTTGGTTATGATGTAACTGGATGGTCCGCTTTAGTACTGGAATGGTTCTTCTTAGTCAAGATAGTCCCAAATAACCTGCAAAAATGGAGAAGGTGATGTTTCCCATAAAAAAGTTCTGATGTTTAAGTTAGAAATTGACAAATTTCAAAACAAAGAAAATAATTGTATTTACCTAAAATAATAGGATGTGAGTCCCTTTTATAAGAACTTTTACTTAATATAGTATAGTTAAAATTCTAATGTAGGATTGTGGGAATCTCAAGATAAAATATTTTACTCTTTTGAGCAAGGAGTTACCTATTATGTAATTCTCTATTGTGCATTATCTATATATATTCTAGATATACATTCTGTCCCCATATGCATAATGTATTTATTTATTTATTTTTTACGATGGTATCTTGGACCCTTCGGGCCCAAATTTTTTAGAAGGGAGGCCCAATAATGCGAAAATATCTCGAACTGTGGAACACCCAAGTGAGCCAAGAGGAAAGAGCAATTCGATCCCTAGACCTCTTGACAAGCCAAGAGTCTAAGAGAAGAAACCTAGTCAACATGCCAGGAGAAGTTCCTCCAGAATGTATTTATTATAATTTTTTTTTTTTCATTTATAGTAATTTAATTATTTTTAATTTTAATATTTTTACCAATTTATTTTATTCTATAAATTTTATTTCATATATAATGAAGTCATGTTAATTATATTAAAACTTTAAAATTTTAGACATACAATATTAAATTTTTTTTATTATACTATTATATAAAAAATTACTAAGTATTTTATAAAATTATATAATATTAAAAAAACACTAATATATTGATACACAATTTTTGTTTCCATAACATTAATAATAATATATTAATTAACTAAGTAATAAAAAAACAAAAATTATTAATATTTTTTTTAAATTCTTTTGATTAGTTTTTTTTAATGATAATTTTTTTTTGAATTCTTAGAATTTTCTACTCTATTTAAAAAAAAAAAAATCAAACAAAATCTAAAATAATTGATCTTCTATATTAATATGAAAAAATACTCAAACTTTTATCTTTCCAAAAAAAAAATATTAATAAAACATGAAATACTAATAGTTGTCATTAAAACAAATAAAAATTTATGTTAATTGTGTATTTTTTTATCCAAATTTAAATAATTTTTTCTCTAATTAAAATAAATAAATAAACACAAAAGAGAGAAAGGAAATAGAAGAAATAATAATGACTCGATGAAAGATAGAAGGAAAAAATGAGAAAACTTAAAAAATAGAGATGAAAATAGAAATGGAGAAAGAGGTACATATTGATACCTTCTATATGTCATTGTCATTGGAGTAAAATAGTAAAAAATTAATAAGTAAATTGGTTTAAAAAAAAAAAAGACAAAAAAATGAAATTAAAAAAAAAGTTATAATAAAGAGTATTGTAATAAAAAAAAAATTACAGGCTGTATGAGAATTTTTCTAGTTGAAAGAGTAGTGAGCACTATGAAAAACAAAGGAAGCAAATTAGCAAAGCAAAAAGAAAATTAACAAGAAAAAAAAAAAAGCAAAAGAATGAAAACCTAAAAAAAAAAAAACGAATGGAAGAAAGTGCAGAAAGGAGTAGATTTTGAAAATTGGTGTATATAAAGATGGAGAATGAGAAACTATAGGTATCGTGATCAAAATTGGATAACATGTAAAAAATTAAAAGACAAAATTAATAAAATAGAGGAAAAAAAAACATAAATGTAACTTAAAAGGTTTATATAATGGCAAAAAATTTAAAAAATATTAATAACAAACAAAATTCTCTCTCTCTCAACAAAAAAGTTTGTTCTTGAAAACAAACTAAAACAAAATAATACTAAAAAAAAAAATTACATAATTTCCATCAAAAAAATGAAAAATAAAGCTAACAAAACAAGAAACTGAAAAAACAAATTTATGCACGGGTAAAAGAGGATGACACTAAAAGGAAGAAGAAAATCCAATCAGACTCGTAAAGTTTATTATGGTGAAAAATTAAGATCACTCACTATAAAATTACCCAAAATTAAATAAATATACTTCAAAAAAATTTGCATTCGTCATAAATCTATACAAAAATCTATAAGAAAAAAAAAAAAAAACCAAAATTTGCATAACTTGTTGGAATTGAACGGAAAAAAGAGAAAAACATAGCATAAAAATGGGAATAGGGAGGCTATAAAAGCAATATGTACCACTGAGTTGTTCCCTCGTCTTGACAAGGAACTGCGCAAAAGAAAGCTAAAATGAGGAATAAATTTATAAAGAGAATACACAAATAATAATAATATAATCAGGAATTAAAAAGTTTATTGAAAAAAAAAATTAAAAAAGAATAAAAAGTTAGAAATGATAATTATTATATTATCTTATCAAGAATTTTTTTAGGAATGAAAAATTGAAAATATCAAGATAAACATTATAAAAAAAAAACTTCAAGCACATATAAGGAAGAAATATCATACAAAAAAAAAAAAAAAAAAAGACAAAAAGAAGTATATGGATAAAATTACAAAAAAGTAAAATAATAATACTAAAATTACTATCTTATGTCATTGGGAGAAAATTAGTCTTAAAAGATATATATAATAATATAAGATGCTGTGAAATTTTATATAATATATATATATATATATATATATATATATATCTATAAAAGATAAAAACACAAATATATTAAAATTCTATCTTTTTAAATTTATAATATAAAACTTAAAATTTATTTAAATATATTAATTGATCTTTTAAAATTAATTTATAGCATTGTTATAAACTTTGTATTTTTAAATGCAAATTTTATTATGTATATTGTGAGATTAATGATATCATATATTAATAATTTAAATAAAAAGAAATTCAACGTATATTTTATTTTTATTTTTTTAAATACAGTACCTAAAATAAAATATTAACGATGAAATATTTACTTATGAAATAAGATTTTTAATAGGACGATATCAAAAATAAGTACGATAGGTTAAAAAGTAAAATAAAAAAATTAGAAGAAAAAAATATAATAATAATAATAATAACATAACAAGTTTCAAAATAACTAACATTAGCAAGAATAAAACTTAAATTTGTGTATGAAAGAAGAAAAATAGAAAAGAGTATATATATATATATATTAAAATACATCTAGTATAAATTATATATAAAGTACTTGATAGAAAAAATAATAAACCATATATAGTCACACAAATATGATAAACTTAAATTTGGGAAGATGAAAAATACAAAATCACAAAAGCTAATATTAAAAAAAAAAAAAAAAAAATGAAAAGACAATAAAATTCAAAAAGTTAAAATAAATAGCAAAATTGTCATAAGAGAAAAAGAAAAGAAAAAGAAAAGACAATAAAGTTCAAAAGTTAAAAGAAATAACAAAATTACCATCAGAACAAAAATGGCTTATAGAAGAAAGCTTTAGATTCTTATATATATATATATATATGTTTGTCTTACATTCTATGATATGTATGTAGGTATATATATATTACATCATTAAAATTCATCTAGGCTATTAAGAACATATATATAGGTATAAGCAATGCAATGATTGTCTTGCAGGAGAGGGGAAAGAAAGGTTTGTCTAGCAAGGAAGATGCACCGCTACGTGATTTAGGGGGCTGCCGAAAGGATATCTGATCGATCCACCATAAACCCCTTTTCTTTGATGTACAACTTGCTTCATCTCTTTCCCGTTTCCATGTTGATGGTCAACTGATGCTTAATTTGGAGTTAATTTCATTCAGCAATGAATTAGTATGTTGATGGTTATGGTCAAGGTACTTTTACTTAAACTCTGTCCACTCACCACACCTTACATGGCGCGCATTAGTTTTAACTTGATTTTGTAGTTTAGCGAGCTTCATAGAGGAAGGGTGAGATCACGGAGGGTTTTTGCAACTTCATGGGCAAGATATATGGGAAAAAGTTATTTCATCAACATTATTTGCATACATACATACATACATATATATATATATATATATCATAATGGATTTGAATCAAATTAGTTTGCAGGTTAACTATAACTAGGGCACACACACGTGCACAGAAAATGTGTATATTTATACAGTGATTTTCGAGATATAGACTTTTAACTTTAGCCATTGTTTTTGGAAGGAAAATGGTTTGATGTGTTGGATCCATTGCCAAAGCTCCTGCAAAGAGGAGAATCAGCAGACATGGTGTTAGCGTTGCTGGCCTTGCCATTAGTTTTCACTGTTAGTTTTTCTCTGTGATCTTAATCTGATAATGAAGAGGAGAAATGCTACTCTGAATATATATATATATATATACATATATACATACTCATGTAGTGGGATCGATGTCCTCATAGCCCATGACATGACATTTGATGTCACAATAGAGTGAATTTTATTTTAAAAAGTGGAACGTGAATTTCATATATGTTTGTCATATAAAATAAGGTGATATTTTTCTATTAATTTAATTATTTAGATAAAGTAGAAGTCATATATGACATGAGATTTACAAGTATGATCGTACCTTAATATCAATTATCATGTTTTGATTTTATAAACGTGTTCTATGATCTATCAAGATTTATAGATAATTATTGACAATCATTCTTGAAATTGAAATATTAGAATAGCAAGTTTAAATGAATAAGAGATAAGTATTTTTTTTATTAGAAGTAAAATAGTTGGTCACATAATGTACGATCAATTTTTAGAAGAGAGAATTGAACTCCCAACTTCATGGTTAAATAATCAGTAGTAAATTCCAACCCATGTTGGATAACATGTACAAATATATATATATATATATATATATATAGTGACAGTGAGGAACAATTGTTTTGAATCCAATTGAAGTCAAATTAAATTCTTACGAGAATAAGGTGATAATTCAGTAGTATAATTATTTTTTGTTTATATGTATTCATTTAGTTTATCAAGTAAAAGTTATCCGATGGTGTATTTTTTATTATTATTTTTTTTATGTACCTCCACTTACTTGTCAAGTGAAGAAAATTATGAGTTTAAATTTCACTAAAAATTACAATTTTAGTTGTGTGTACTGCAATCTTATATTTTTTTTTTTATAATTATTAATTTTTCAAAAAGAAATAGGACAATTCATGATACATGACATACATGTATCAATAACCATGTCACTTCAGATGATATATATGTACATCATAAATTCGAATCTGAATCATTTTAAGTAAAGAAAAAAAAAAAAAAGAAAACTAATTTTTTATAAAATTATACACATGCAACTCAAAACAAATTTATTTACAATAGCAAATCATTCAAATAAATATAATATATATAATATATATATATATACTATGTTAAAAACTCCAATTGAAACAGAACATATTATATTAAATTAAATTTAAACTGATAAAAAAAAAAAAATGTTAAATTTGACTACTTAATGTGCTCTAAAATCTAAATAGTAGCTGAGTCAATGAAAATAGAACAAGAAACGCAACAATGCTATAGATAATTAATTTCTAGTTTACACTTCATGAAACTTATTAATGTATGACAAATATGCTTATAGAAAACACAAAAACGCATATATATATATATATATAGAGAGAGAGAGAGAGAGAGAGAGAGAGAGAAGGAAGTCTATTGAAACTAGATGAGAAAGAAAACACACGAAATGGAGAAGATACAAAGAGATATGACTTGGAACAGCGATGCCTGATTCCGGAACGACGATGATCTTTTTTTCCCGGTGGGATGAGAAGCAATGGGTACGACACGCCCTCTCCTTTTGATCTGGAACTGCAGATTCTGATTGTCATCATCAAGAGCTGAAACTTGTTCTCCGTGTTTCAAAGAAGAAGATGAAGCTAAAGCTTGATCCGGTGTGGAGACAGTTTCATTTGCTGAAAGTATCGGCAAATATTGGGATACTAAGAGCATTATCATCAGTATGAAGAATGATGAAAATGCATACCTAGTTTCTCTCATTTTTTTTTTTTTTTTTTTTTTAATTTTTAGTTTTTGGTGGAAACCAGATGAGTTTGAAGGAGAAATGAAAATGACAATATATACACAACCAACACCCCCCTCTCCCCCACCCCGTTTTATAATTGTTGTGCAACTATGTGGAAAACGAGTATTGTGGCAGTTGGGGGGTGGCGGGGGCCTATGTGTAAAAGGGGAGAACTGGGGTATCATGGTGTCATGGTTTCCTTAGCTGGTCTTTTGAGAATGTCCTTTTCTCCTCTATTTTGTTTTTTCAATTTTTATCAGACAAACTTTCACAATCTTTACATTAAAAAAAAAAAAAAAAAAATGCTAAATTTTGTATACTTTTATTTAAAAGACTCAAATATTTATAAACTAATTACTTTACAATTATAAGTCTCGAATATGAGACCAACTCATGATTTTTTATTTATTTATTTATTTATTTATTTATAAGTTCATGATTTTTTATCTTATTTATTACTTTCATTTTTAAAAAATTGATATTGGCGTTGTTAGTTTTTTTTTTTTTTTTTTAATATTTTATTTAATAGGTCTTCAATGTATAATAAAATAGTGTATTTGATCCATTTTTTCACAAAATTTAATTTGTTTAAACAATAGACTTTATGTAAAAAAAATCAAATATACCAACTTATTATATATTAGAAACCTATTACATAAAAAATAACATTAGAGACCCAATTCAACAATTTTTATTTTTCTAATCTTTGAAATTATTAAGCATTGAAAAAAGTTAATTGCAACCAGGATCTGTTCAAAAGTTATTGCATGAAAGGTTTAAAAAAAGAAAAACGTTGCAGAAATGCTGACGAAAAAGTTAAAAAAAAATGGAAAAATGCATAAATCTATACATGAATAATCACGTGTTAGAATCATACCAAACCAGGTAGATCTAACTCTAGATCTTAGATGCGAGAGCAAAAGAAATAAATAAGCAAAAGAAGAAAAGTACAGAGAGTGATCATATTGGTGAAAGAATATTTTACCGTCCCAGTTGAGGAAAGCGAAGAACACCGCATATACCCAACCCCTCCTCCACCCGGAAATTTTGACAAAAAAGTTAAGCCTGCATTTATAAGGATGAAAGTCAAAACTCTCCAACGGATACCTCTTTTTGCCAGAAGAACATGCTTCACTCCACCCCCCTCTTCCCCGAGGCCGGGGGTGTTTCTAATGGTGGACAGCAAAGAAGTCTTTTTTTTTTTTTTTTTTTTGAATAATTGGACAGCAAAGAAATCTACTTTATGATAAAATCCAACAGAAATTATTTTGGTCTTTGAAAACACAGCCTTATAGATTTATCTCATAAAGAGTAATAACCTAGTCTTTTAGGCGAAGATCGAGGGAATATCGGTTACTGTAATATGTTGTGCTTCCTTTATGCTTTTTCAATATAATTAATATGCCTTCACACGGATGCCAGAGGACACTTGGCCAAAAAAGTTTCCATAAAGGAAAATCTTTGTTCTTCTTTTGATTATTTTTCCAATTAAAACAGACCACCACCTATGGTCTCATCTCATTACAAGATCTGGCCCTTCTCTGACATAGAAAACAAACCATTTATACTCTGAGCTGTTGCTTCCCATTACTTTAAAAAATAAGTTATCTTTTAGTAACCTTTTCTTTTTTTTTTTCCTTTAAAAAATTAAAAATTACTTTGAATAATCTCAGATACTCTTCACTTCCAATTTTAACTTACAAATTCTTTTCCTAAAAGGAAAAAGAGTTCGTTTTGAAAATTTTAAAATTAGCTATTAGAATTCACTCCTTTTCACGCCCCTTGTATCTGCAGTCTGATGTTTCTGCAATGCCTAGAGATTTTTCATACACTTTAAAAGAAATCAGTTATCTCCCGATAAAATCTTGTTCATCTAAACTGTCCATGCAAATGAGATGCATATACGCACCGCAACTAGAAGAGAAATGGAAATATTGTTAACTGGAAAATGGGGGTAAGCCTCTAGTATAAAATAAGAGTTACCTATTCTGGTTCATAAAGTTTGTGCACGCACATAAGTTGATATGTTCTGGTTCAGGACAGTATAAAAGAAAGTGGCAGTACCATATTCCATGAGATCCTTCTTGCCTTGCATGAAGCATTCTTAACGATGCAGTCAGCTGAACAGTCTAGAACGGACATCTTCGTTCAGCTTCTGGGAAAATGAAGACTGACCTACTCGCTTGGCAACATCTCCTATCACACGATCAATGTACAGAACATATAGCCCGTTCCTATTTTCGAAGAGTACTAATGCTTTTCGAGCATGGAGAATCGATGCAATCCATTCTTCCAGAAGCACTGCAGATAGTAAATTCAGTATTCAGATGTAAATAAAAGCATTGATTGTTACCAATTCTAGTTAATCAAGGAAAATTATGGTAATTAATTGAACTTTTAAAACCCATCCTTATGGCCTCTCCGCACTATAAATTCTCAGGCAATAGAAGCTCCTAGATAGATCGACAATTAATGGTATCCTACACTTGATTTACAAATGCACAAACAGAGCTAGTGCTTGCTGGAATTTGATAGCCATGGAGGTTGATGACCAGCGAACAAAAAAGCAAGACATATATTGGGGAGCGGGGAGATGTTTTTGGGTGTGTAAAATAAGCATATGATCTTACCTACATCGAAGCCTTCTCTGGTTAACCAATTCGATAAGCAATCCGAAACCAGGAACTCAATAAGCTGGATCCTGGCATCCCAATAAAACTATCTTTTCAAGACTATTTTGGAGGAAAAAAATGCAATCATTTTGAGATTAACTGAGTACTAAATTTGTGACGAAGATAAATAGCTAACCGAAACATAAGCATTCATCCGGAGATTCTTGGCACTGAAATCAAGTAAGTATAGTGCATTTTACACCTATAATGAGATGTAGATTCAATATGCATATATGGTTGATGTAGAGACACAGGATCTTCAGTAATGATAGGGAAAATGTGCATGATCAGGAGTACTTACATTACATACATACAACAGTGCAAATTTGGAAAAGCATCATCAAATGGATTCATGAAAAGCAAACTTTCAGCTGCTACTGAAATTCTCTGGGAAACAGATAGGATCAAACGCTGGCCAACATAAGGCTCACTCCCTAGCTTACGTATCAAATGCTGAATATAGAACTGGACAGGAGTGTCAAGGTGATCTGTCTCTGAAAAGCAAAATTAAAAAAACCAAGTTCAATGAGAAATAGGTTGAGTACGTAGTGTTTACAAAGAATCAAACAAAGGATTGAAAGCCCTCAAACCATCACTAACTTCAGTGAGAGTTAGCTTAAAAACCAAAGGAACACTAGATGTAGTGCACTAGTTATAGAAAATAACCTAATATCAGAGTAACTTGTCAAACCAATGGCTAGATACTCTAATATCAGAATATTCAGATTCATCATTAAAAAAAGAAAAAAAAATGGTGTTAAAACGGAACTGAGAATTCTCAGTAGGCTAGACACTCTTTGAGAGGAATTGAAGTTAAAAAATAAAAATCAACCTAATGAATGCCCAAAAATATTGCCTCAATATATCAAACAGAAAGTAACTTGGTGTATCTAAATAAACATAAAATGATACCCACCATAGTTTTTAAGCAAATACCGGCTTTCTTTTTTAGCAGTTAGTTTAAATTTACACAAGCAAAGTGATAGAGTAGAAGAGAGATTCCAAAAATCAGTCACAAAGAAAGTTGAAGGAAAGTAACAAGAAGAAGAAAGACACTAAATATGTACCATTGCCAGTTGAGACATAGCACATTCTTTTCAGTAAACGCATGATTAGACCGTTCACAATCCCTTCAACAGGTTCTACATTACTTCCCATTGGCAACAAATTCTTTAAGCTGACTACAAAAGGCAAAAGAATTACTCAAGAAAAAGCAGTGAACAATATGAAGGCAAAAGAGAGAGAAAATGTAACAGGCTGAATATATCTTTGAATGCAAAGAGAAAAAGCATTTGCCTTGACCACAGCAAGTTAAGATGCCAATTCCTTCTAATAAGTTATATTCACACAAATAGTTGGACAAATGATTGGCAATCAAGAACTTCCCATTCACAGTAAACACTCCTCTGAAGTTATTCAATAACAGGGAGGGATTCACAGACACCCGAAGTACTTCATGACATGTAAGCAAAGGTAATGACTGGAATGCAAACTTTTACTAGTTATTATGTCAAGAAAATTAATAATATTGATTACTCAAAATGAAGTCCACAGCTTGGTGTGACCAGTTCTTGAATTTGATGTCCTCCATCTGCAAATAAGATAAATACAAGATCAAATTTTATAGAGGAATTGATGATAAAATGTACAGAAATTATATTCATGTGAGAATTGCTGCCAAAAAAGCAGAGAAAGGAAATCCAGCTGACTTTTCGTGGGAGGAAGGACAGAAGAGCATACATTGACAAGAGAGACGGTCTCACAAAGCTCCACAAGAAAATCAACTGAAGCACTTAGTTGCTCAATTTCATTACCACTGTTTGTCCCTGTGCCTGTCCCTGTCCACACAAAGAATTGTCTGTTTTAATTTAAAGGGGCAAAAACACAATCCAACAGAAAACATAAGCAAACTCTTCCAATACCTTTTCAATCAGCTTAGAAGAAAGCAGCAGTGACATTGCTTAACCAGTAACTACCACCAAACCAAATACCGCTTAAACTATGTTCTATAAAAGCAAGCTGGAATCATAGAATTCCTTCACACATTTCCATGTAATAAAGTTAAAAGTTAACTTGAGAAGCTTTTCATTTATAGTTGAAAAAGTTCAGAAAAGTGAGACTAGCTCTTCACACTTACATACTAAGATCCAGAGAAAATGAAGCGATTTTGCACAAAAATCTCTACTTCGATCAATAGTTTCCAATTTTCAAACAGGGTTACCTTAACTTACTGAGGCATCCAATCATGATTCTTGGACAGGGAGAAGACTGAAATATGAAATCAAATCATATCTCATTTCTAATTTGGGTTAATCATTTGGTAAAATTATTAGGAAAGAGCAGGTCTAAGGGAACCACTTGTTAAATTCGAAGGTTTCAATTTTTATATTTCACACTCAGTTCATGAGATTGCCAATAGAGAACTGATTCAGAGGATTTTTACTTTTAACTCAAGGCCATTGTATCATTGTGAAAGCCAACTGGACAGAAAATTGTTGCCAGAGATGCACCAGCAATTTGTATTGATCATCAAATCTCAGAGGTAAAAAGTCTCAGCTTTTCATTTCATTTTTCAGATAAGAGTGGAAAACAAGAATTTGACACTAAATTATTGAGCCAACAAAGGAAATGCATAAGAATCTTAAATAAATAGATTAAGACAGACTTGTTCAAGGACACATAGGAAATTTACCTAAAGTATGTTGCTCTGCTGTAGTACCATTTCTTCTCTTCCTTCTTTCCTGTATTCTAACTGAAAAATCATGGAATTAAATAAATTTTCTGTATAAAATAAAGCAATTTTCAAACTAAAATGAGACACCAAATAAATGAAGCAGGATCCCAACCGTGTCTAAAGAATCTTCTACGCAAGACGTCATTGAATCTCCAGTCAGAGTTGTTGTCCAGTTGAGTAGTGCTCAATTCAGCCATATTATCAAAGAAATAGCATTTGCAAGAGGCATTTTGGGGAAACACATCATACGTTAAACCATCTGATACACCAAAGTAATAAAATGACTTAAAAGGCGTATACACACCGAAACATCAAGCCTTATTGCTTAGAACATGATTTATTTTCTTATCAAAGTTTAATCAACTAAACATTAAGATGTGTACAGATCATACTCGAATACTACGAGTGCGCAAAAACGAGATTACCTTCAGCGACTTTAAGATCTTCTCGGAGTTTTAAAATTTCTCGCTTACGGTCTTTCGCCTAAATATTTTTCAAAAACAACAAATGAAATTGAAGTTTAGTTAATCTGAAATTCAAATTGAAAGAAAAATGATATCAGTTAAAACACCTTGCGTTTCCATTTGAGTGCGTCGTCCGATTGAGAACTGCTTGGAGGGGGATGATCAAAAGCATTCGATGAAGAAACAGTAACGATACCGTTATCATTGGCATTGGTAGCACCGCAATGAGACAAAGAATTCTGGTTTCGAAGAAGCTTCGATTTGATAAGAGCCATCGCTATTGCCATTTTCAGCGTCTCACTTGAATCGCCGTTCTCTTTGAGAATATCCATCTTTTCCCTATATTGCTGAAGGAGAGAGACCAGCAG
>JAXGGT010000094.1:586995-606831 GCA_035583425.1 Marsdenia floribunda | reverse complement strand
CCGGCGATAGCTTTGACCTCAAAAATCCCTTCTTCTATTGTCAAGAGAGAAACATCAAAAGTCCCACCACCAAGGTCCAACACGAGAACGTCTTGCTCGCCTACTTTTCTTGAAGCATGCTTCTTGTCCAATCCGTATGCTATAGCAGCTGCGGTCGGTTCATTGATGATCCTCATCACGTTCAACCCCGCAATTACACCAGCATCCTTGGTAGCCTAACAGCATGTATATAATTTGAGTCAATCAAGAATATTAATAAGACTTTCATAATTGACAAAAATTTCTCTCTCTCTATATATATATCAATAAATATTACAACCTGCCTTTGAGAATCATTGAAGTAAGCAGGAACAGTGACAACAGCATTATTAACTCCCCGACCCAAGAAAGATTCAGCATTTTCCTTCATTTTTATCAGCACCATGGAAGAAATCTCTTCGGGAGAAAACTGTTTCTCCTCGCCTTTGTAACGAACCACAATCATAGTCTTGGAACCTGGACCCGACACAACCTGGAAAGGCCACAGTTTCATGTCGCTCTGAACAGAAGGGTCTGTAAAACGCCTGCCGATCAGCCTCTTGGCATCGAACACGGTGTTGTGTGGATTCATGGCAACCTGGTTTTTGGCTGCGTCGCCAATAAGACGTTCGGTGTCCGTAAATGCGACATATATAAGAAGGCGTGGTTCGGTTGCCCTGATCATTTGGTATGATCTCAACACGGTCGTTTTGCCATACCCCAACACAACTATAAGTCGTGACAAGGTCTATGCCTATGGCCTTCCCTTCTTTGGTAGCCATTGAAATCGATCGAAACTCTACTCAAAAGGATCGTGTGTGAGTATATATATATATATAGAAACTACAAACTAGAGCTCAAGAAATTCTGGCCTTTTTCTTGTGCAGAATCTTGAATTAAATAATAGTGTCCATGCGTAAAGTTGAGAATGTTTAAGTTACCCTTTTTTTGGTTTGCATAACTAATTTAAATTTGGTGGAATTTAAAATTTCATTTTAATTTAATCCCAACATCATTCTAATTTTTATATAATTTTTTTCCAAAAAAATATTTTAACTTTTATATGATACTTAAATATTATGTTGTAATCGTTCATTTAGAAAATTTTTAAATAATTATTAAGGAGATATTCAATAACATATTTTAAATTCGTAAGTGCATTTAAAATATATTAAAAGAAGCAATATTATTGAGTTGTGTATAATATATGAAAAGATAAATATTAAACCCAAAATTTTGTATAGAATTCATAAGTAGATTATCATTGTATGAAGTTAAAGCTTTTCTTGATAAACCTAGAAGAAGATGATTCTAGATGCTGGAAAACTGAACTTTTGTTTACAGAACTGCCCTTCGTTGAATGCAGAATATTACTGAAACATTTAAAGAGTGTAAGGATGGATCCGGCCAGGGTATCTTTGGCATACACACGGATATATATATATATATATATATATGTATATGTATATGTATCATATCATATATATATGAAGATTAACATGCATGGAGTTAATTAATTAACTGTGGTGCGCGCATGCATATGTATGAGCTTGGCATATTTCATGGCGGTGGCGTTGGATATATATATATACACATATATATCGACAATCACAGTGACGTTGCCGAGAGAAAAGCCACAAGAAAGTGTATTGAGGTGGCAGATCATGGAAGAGCTTGTTGTTAACACGTAGCTGGTGATTTCGAAATTTCTCATGCAGAAACTCCAAAGACTTTCTCAGTGACACTTCCTGCTTGAAGTTTAAAGTCTCAAAAGCTATATATATATATATATTTTTAAAAAAAAATTTATCACACTTTTACTTATTATATATCTCGAATTTATTATTTTTTTCGAATTGACTAAAAGGTATAGTTAATATTCAGAAAATTACTGTTCATATGTTTTTATTTAAATTATTTATCGTTTAAAACTATTAAAAATTTAATTATTATATAAAATTTTAAAAAAAAATTTTAAAAAAATTTACATTAAAACATATTAAATTTTAAATATTTAGAATTATATTTATTAATACTAAACTTCTTAAAATATTTTTTAAATTATTCATAAAATTAAAATATATGTCAAATTAATTTACTACAAAATTTAAAATTATTAATTTCTTTCAAATTAATATTTATATATATATTTTTCTATTACTTTAAATAATTAAAATTATTAAAATTATTTTAATAATTTTATGTTTAAAAAAATTTATAAATATTAATTTAATTAAAATTAACAACGTGAGATTTTGTAATAAAATTAATTTCATTCTTGTCGTAGAAAATGTCCTACGAGGTCTTGCGTCATATTTATTAAGTATTTTTTAATTTTTAAGTTTATTTTAAAATAAAATAAAATAATTATTTTATTTTAATTTAAATAAATAAATAAATAAATGGAAATGGATAAGGGGCTGAGAAGAAGTGAAAATTCCTCTTCCTTCCTTCCTTCCATATTCCCCTCACTGGACTTCTTCCACTACCCACCATGGCTGGTTTCTCCAGCACCTTCACCTTCAAACATCTTCCTTGTAGATCCCACCAATCCTTCATTACTCCTTCCTCCTCTTCTTTCTCCTCTCTCTTTGGTCCCCGACTTCGCATATCCGCCACATCCATTTCCCTCACCACCAACAGTACCACCACTGTTACTCCCACCTTTGCTCGCTATGGTGGTGGAGGCCGGAGGTCTAAGTCTGAAGAAGATCAAGCGCTTGATATTTCCTCCATAAGGTAATTTAGGAATTATCTTTGTCTATTTTGTATATATAATGTTTCTTGATATATATATATATATTTGGTCGTGTGTGTTTTCTTCTTTATATTTGTCTTGAAATGTTTGGTGGGTTTAATTGTTTTCATGCTTTTATGGAGTAGGTCTGAACAAGTAAGATTAATTGATGAGGAGCAAAACATGGTTAGCTGCTTTCTGCCCATCTCCTTCTTCCCCTATTCATTATTTTGGCAGTCTTCAGGATTACTGAACTTTGATTTTCTTTTGTTTGATTTCTAGGTTGGTATAGTAACGAAATTCCAGGCTCTTCAAATGGCTGAAGATGCTGAACTTGACTTGGTTTGTTCTTAACTTTTCCCTTCTACAAGTATAATTCTTGAGCTTAGTTCACCAATTTACATCCAAATAGTGTTTAACATGACAAGATACGGCTCAAGTGTTGAAGTTTGAAGTTTTGTACTTTATAGTGTATGCCTTTCTTAAATTACATTAAGTTACCGCGTGAAGTTACAAGTTTGAAACTTGTAATTGTCACTGGTAAACTATCAAAAATTTATCCATAACCACCCCTGCGTATTTGCTTCTTTGGTTGACATTCTTTTTCTCATCTTTAAGTATGTTACTCTTGCTACTTTCTAGGTAATACTATCTCCAGATGCAGATCCTCCTGTTGTTCGGATAATGGATTACAAGTAAGATATAAATTCTCAAATCTCATTTCTTGGCTCTTTGTTCAACAGTGGTTGCCTAGATATTGTTGTTATCTGTAACCTTTTGCGCTAAGTGACCCATGTGGAAGTTCACATACACATACAAAATTAAATAAAAATACAATTGAAATGCACGATTCCTCTCATGGTCATTCCTGCTTTTATACTAGTGTTGTTTGGTAATTTTGCCTCTGCAACATAAAAATAGAAGTTTATGGTTTTACTTTGTTTACAGTAAATATAGATATGAACTGCAGAAGAAGAAAAAGGACCAGCAAAAGAAAAGTGCTGGTGAGTGTCCTCTTCCACAAATTTCTATTTGTATCACTTTCATGAATCAATCTCAAGATTTGTTGTGTGTCAATAATCCTATATTTGTGTTGACTTATTTGACAGCTAGCCGCATGGATTTGAAAGAACTAAAGATGGGGTAAGCTTCTAACACCCAAAGCTTGAAAAAAATTTGAAATTTGGTCCAATATTTGTTTCATCTTTTCATAGCTGATCATCAAATTTTACTGTTTGGTAAAATCTCATCAACGAGTTGCTAGTGATTAAATTTGAGCAGCATAACCTTTTTTTCTTCCCATATTTCTTGGAGTTCCATTGTTTACTAATTGAGGCAATGTGCTGGTTACGGATTAGGTGCCTCTTTTTTTGAAAAAGCTGTTAGTTAAAAATTCTTTACCACTGATAAATCTTATATGAATAATGATTAAAATAAGTAGCGTCATTTGGGCTAGAAAGCTGCCCAGTAAGGTCATTACTTTTCCTGAAATCATGAAGAAGATAATATTGTGATTCCTTCAATTGTTATGCTATCTCATTGTGACAGTTAGAAGGTCCCTCTGATAGTTAATGTTTAGTCTTGGACTTCCAAGATTGCAAATTTCTTATTCCAAGTCTTCTGTCCTCAGAAGCCAGATCTCATTTGTCCGGGTGTGAACTTCATTCCTCTTTTGCTGTTGGCCTAGGTATTTGATTAGATGAAGATCCAGATGTACATAAGGCCTAACATTTAATATTGGTATATTGTGCAATTTCATGAGGCCCAATTCAGACTGAGTGAGTTTCAGTTAGGATTTTGTTTCAGCTTCAACTTCAAGTTGCGTTTAACTAGTTCGTTTCTAGTTTAGGTAATTTACATATAGTTTTAGTATTTTTTTCCCCCTCTCCTCTTCCCCTATTTTCTTAATTTTAAGCTTTTGAAAACTTCTTGGCACATTTTTTCAATCATTATTCCTACATAAACAAATCATACACATTAGTGGATATGTATTTCTGCATTCTATTATGTGCTTATGTTTTAAAATAGAATATCTATTCATTATATATATATTATTAAAGGTGATCCTGCCTCTTATTGTTGCTGAATAATTCTAGAAGTAAAATTTATGCTCAAGAAATTAACTCACATCTACTTTGTTTGAAACTCTTTTCAACTATCACCCTGTTTGGATTGAGGTAAAAGAAAAGGAAATGATGGTATGATATGGTATTTGTGCTTAGCTTGTTTACCCGTTAAGCTGCATTTGGGCTGCAAGAAGCAGTAGACTGTCAGATAATATCACCGTTCAGTTTTTTTTTTTTTTTTTTAAAATTTTGCAATTATATTTGATTTATAAATGGTCTCGTTAACCTTTTTGCTTGTGAATGCAAGGCCTGAGCGGTCTCCGATAAGTTGTTTTGAACCGTATGACTATTGTTCTCTGATCCTAAAAGTCATGCTTTGTTTATGACAGTTATAACATTGATGTGCATGATTATTCTGTGCGTTTGAAGGCAGCTCAGAAATTCCTGAAAGATGGTGACAAGGTTGCTGATGTTCACAGGAGTATTTTAGTTACTTTCAAAGCAAATTTCATATCTACTGATGTCTTTTGATTCTTTTTAGGTGAAGGTTATGGTGAACCTAAAGGGCCGGGAAAATGAATTCAGAAACAATGCTATTGAGCTTCTCAGACGTTTCCAAAATGATCTTGGAGAGGTATGTGAAAGATTTTATTTGCTTTTGCAACGACGTTTCCAAAATGATCTAGGTGTACAAGTAATATCTACTGATACAAAAATTTGCTATTTCCTCAACTTCTTTGGCTGCTGTGTGTAGCTTGCAACTGAGGAGAACAAAAATTTTAGAGATCGGAACATGTTCATAATTTTGGTTCCAAACAAGGCCACTTTGCAGAAAGCTCAGGAACAACCAAAGAAAAAGGATAAAACAGCGAATGAAGTCTCAGCCGGTGTCTGACTCTGGTTTTGAAATTGAATGATGACTTGCTGCAGCAAAGTTGGCTGGTATTCTTTCAGTTTTATCATACTGTGGCAGGATTTCTGGTCCTTTGTATAGAATTGGTATACTGCTCTGTAGCAGTAAATGTCTTTACCCTCTTGTAAAATAAAAGTAGCCTTATCAATTTTGTAGCTGCACATGATAGGAAAAAATTGATTGGAAAGAGAAATATTTCTTTTTCCCCACCTCTTCTCTTTTAATGCTTGATTTGAACTTCTAGAGAAGAACATCATCATCCCAGGCTCTGGCTGTAAAGTGTGTAGGTGGTTCTGTGGTCGTAACGCTTTGGTGTCAGTATGATCCGCAGAAGGTATGTGTCTGTCTGATGATTATTGTTAAGGATAACCTAAATCTCAGTTCAATATATGGCTAATTTGTCCACATAACCTGCTAAATACATGAACTTGACAACTGTGTCTTTTAGATGATGGTTGTCTCGTATTCCTTTCTGGTTTAGTCTGGTAGTTACTGTTCCATCACTGTTTCATGGTTATAAGACTCGAATGTTGAAAAGGGACATTTAGCTTTGGAAATAAACACTGTCATTTTCTGCCAGTTCACAAAAGAATTATTTTTGTTTCTTCATTTGATACAAATGCAATCATTTATTCTTCTGGGAAAAGTCTTTGCTGGTGTAGGCTGTAAAAACATCACTTTACATGTACTCATGTACAATGTGCATTTGGTCAAGTATGTCATCCCAAGTTTCTGTAAGGAGGGGTTGTTGCATTATTCCCATATATATACACACCTGAGCTGGGACTTTTTCGTGTCCTTTCAATGGCATTATATCAGAAACTAGCCAGAAAAACAGAAACAAGGAAGCTTAAATCTTGAATCTCACCATGGCAGTTCATTCTATGAAATATACTGATGATTCCCGCTGGGGGGTTGGGGGGTGGAGGGGATGAAGGGAGACTCATCTATTCAGATGGAGAGTTGCCAACTGATTGACCTAACATATTGGTGTCTTTTAAAAAAAGGTTTGCAAAAGTTCTTAAGATCTAAGCATTCTATATTGTAAGGTTGCACAATATTGTTGACAAGGTAATTGATTATCAGTAGCAATGCACTCTTAAACATGGGAGGAGAGGGTGTGAACTAACATCCTGAAACAAAAACCTGGAAGAAGGGGGTAATCTTGGATAAATCTTTCTAACTGGTGTGTGTACATGTGTGTATATATATATACATATATATGTATATGGGGTGTGTGTACATGTCAAGATAGTCCTACCGGTTTTCAAAGAAGTTTCCTTGTAAAAGAATCTAAGTCGAGGTAGGCAAGCAGGAAATCAATATCAAGGAGATGAAGCTGAACTATCATCAGATTAGTGAATATGCACCCATTCATTTTCTCCCTTTTAGTTATGAGTAGCATTGACGTTTCCTTTCCTGACCTTCTGGAGTAAAACAATCCCACAAAAAGAAAAGTATTTATTTAATCCCAAGTTATTTAACATCAATTACTACAATATTTTAACACAAATTTTTTTTAAAAAAAAAAAAAATTTAAATTGAAGTATAATTATGGAAACAAATTCTGATCGGGCAGTTTGTGATCGGACAAAAATCCTTAATGGGATGAGTGTCTCATTTTAGTGATTCGGTGTCTATATGGATTATTCTGAGAAAGATTTGAGGAAAAATTTTTGAGAGAGATTTTTTGTCGTGAGCCAAATGTGAGGCTTTTAGTCGGATTTGTGTAAATGTTTCTGATTTATTTAAAATAATTATATTTAATCGGTTAATTAGACTTGATTCGTTTTTTTGAACTCAAACATGAAACGAAGATTAATTGTGTTAATTTGCTAACCGACTATTATCTATATAATTCAAAACGTGTTAATAGGTCAATAAAATTATATGATATCAATTTACTAATTTGATTATTTACCTATTTTTATTATTAGTTTATCGGGGTTATCGACTTTCAGATAGAACTTACTCTACGTCTGTATTTTAGGGAGAACCCAATCAATAATCTTTAGTAAGATAAGTGAATTCCTCAATTCTTTTAGGCTTCGATTTGATGTTTGAAATTTTTAGACAGAGTCTAAGCCATTTATGATATTCAGGTTGAAATTTGGTAAAGATTCCAGATTCTTGATTTGGGGATTTCATATGTGAGTAAATAAATTCCAAATTCTTGATTTTTACTAATTTAATTATTTACCTATTTAACTTATAAAATTATTAATATTATTTAAGTTAATTATGTATAAAATATAAAAATTATTAAGTCATTTAATAATAATTTATAAATATATAATTAAAAAATAATAAAAATAAAAATAAAAATAAAAAATTAATTATTATTTAAATAAGGTACGATTATAATCTGAATATAATAATTATTAAACAGGTCGAATCACTTTGACACAAACTAATTGATCCTAAATCTTAAGTCAGCTAATTTCGTATTAGATCAGAAATTATCACTCCTTATCTTTGACTTAACAAGTTGAGTAAAAATAACTAAATAAGGCGAGTTAATAAACAAAGAAGGTATTTATGAAAAATTGTATTTATTTAGTCTCTTATTTACGATTTTTATGTTACAATAATATTTATGAGTTAGATCGTTTATTATAAATTATGCATATTTATTATAAATAAAAGATCAAGAAATAGAAATTGAGAACAAAAAAAATATTTATAGAAAATAAAAAAATAATTATTAACATAAAATATTTTTGGTGACACTTTTAAATAACTCTACTTGAAGAATATTAATTATCAACAAAAAAAAAAAAAGAAAAAAAAAAGACTCTACTTGAAGAATATTAAGCAAATTGTAATGTGGAGTTATTTGAAATATAATTCGAATAAAGAATGACAAATACGAAATAAATGAGTTAAGAAGGTGGCAATAAAAGGGGAAAAAAAAAAGAAAAAAAAAGGGAAAATGAAGGAGGGAGAACGTGCATGGTAGTTGAAGCAGAGAAAGCTTTGCTTCAAGGCAATGGAGACTCTGCAACCAACAGCATCCTTCTATGTGGACACACATTAGGTGTAAAGTGTGTGTGTGTGTGTGTGTGTGTAAGGAAGGAATTGGAAGGTAGAACACATACTACACTACACTATATACATTACCCATAAAAAGAACCTCTCTCCATCCCATTCCCACCCTAGCTACTAGCTACAGACACCCCCATCGTCTTCTTCCTTACTCTCCACCACCACCCCTCCTTCATGGAAGCCAGCGCCGGTCTTGTTGCTGGTTCTCACAACCGGAATGAACTTGTAGTCATCCATGGCCATGAAGAGGTATAGGTTCCTTCTTCTTCTTCTTCAAAAATAAACAATAGACTAATTTCTAAGCGCTTTTTGTGTGTGTGTGTGTGTGTGTGTTATGATTAATGCAGCCAAAACCCTTGAAAGATTTAACTGGTCAAATTTGTGAAATATGTGGCGATGAAATTGGCTTAACTGTTGACGGAGATTTGTTCGTGGCATGCAATGAGTGTGGTTTTCCGGTTTGCCGGCCGTGCTATGAGTATGAGAGAAGAGAAGGAACCCAAAACTGTCCTCAGTGCAAAACCAGATACAAGAGGCTCAAAGGTAAAAGAAAAGAAAAGGTGCTTAAGCTTTCATACTTGAATTTTGTTTGGTATTGTATGGTAGTTTTGATGAATTTTTTCATCGTTTTATGTTGTCGGAAGGGTGTCCAAGGGTGGCCGGAGATGAAGACGAGGAAGATGTTGATGATATCGAACATGAGTTTAACATTGATGAAAACAAGAATACAAAAATTGCTGAAGCAATGCTTCATGGAAAGATGAGCTACGGAAGAGGACCAGATGATGATGATGCTGCTCTGTATCCTCCTGTCATTGCCGGTGGCCGTTCCCGGAATGTAAAGAAAACAAAACAAAACAAAAAATACTCATTATCTCAGGAACATTTTTTTTTTTTTTCCCCTCTTTTTATCAGTTATTTACATCAGAAAATCTACACACATAGCAGGTGAGTTGTGAACTTCCCATATCAATTCATCCTAATGGAGATCAAATGCTGGGTTCCTCCTTACACAAACGTGTGCATCCATATCCAGTCTCAGAGCCTGGTAAACATATATGTATATGTATATATATAGTCTGCAATTCTTTTCATAATTAGACTATCTGATATTTAAAATTACTGTTCCAACTAATCCTAAGTCAGTGGAGTTGTGTCCGTTGAGTCTAATTCTTGCTCAAATAGTCTATAATTCAACTGATGATTTCCATGGAGATTACTGGTTTTCTAAACTTGATGAGTTGAAAAGCAGGAAGTGCAAGATGGGATGACAGGAAGGATGGAGGTTGGAAAGAAAGGATGGAAGATTGGAAACTGCAGCAGGGAAATTTGGTAGCAGAACCTGATGATTCAGTAGACCCGGACATGGCCATGTAAGTATACTGAACTTCAAATGTACTACGTGGTTGATCGAAGTAATGTATATATATAGATAGAGAGAGAGAGAGATAATCATAAATCAGATAACATTTCTTTTGTGCTTGTAATAAATACTGCAGGGTAGATGAAGCTAGACAGCCACTATCAAGAAAAGTGCCAATTGCATCTAGCCTGATAAATCCTTACAGAATGGTGATCGTTGCTAGGCTGGTGATTCTAGGAATTTTCTTCCGTTATAGAATCATGCACCCGGTGCATGATGCAATTGGCCTCTGGCTTACCTCTGTTACATGTGAGATCTGGTTTGCCTTCTCATGGATTCTTGATCAATTCCCCAAATGGTTCCCAATCAGCCGTGAGACTTATCTGGATCGCCTCTCTCTCAGGTGAAACTCGAGTCGCACCCCATCAGTAATTTTCATTTCTCAATCCCACCTGAAGTTTTTCTCCCTATATATATGTATGTATATATATAGAGTCATGCAAATAAAATTTGAGGAAATGCTATGTAGGTATGAGAGGGAAGGCGAACCAAACCTGCTGGCTCCAATTGATGTCTTTGTCAGTACAGTGGATCCATTGAAGGAGCCTCCTCTTGTTACAGCTAACACAGTCCTCTCAATATTAGCAATGGATTACCCAATGGAGAAGATCTCATGCTACATATCTGATGATGGAGCTTCTATGTGTACCTTTGAAGCACTGTCAGAAACTGCAGAATTTGCTCGAAAATGGGTACCTTTCTGCAAGAAATTTGCCATAGAGCCTCGAGCACCTGAGATGTATTTCTCTCAGAAGATTGACTACCTGAAGGATAAAGTGCAACCAACATTTGTAAAGGAGCGACGAGCAATGAAGGTAAGATCTTGATTTCTCTTGGTTCTGGGAAAGAAACAAAATGCTGGAAACTAAAACTGGATTACACTTTTGCACGACAGCGAGAATATGAAGAATTTAAGGTAAGAATTAATGCAATGGTTGCCAAAGCTACAAAAGTTCCTCCAGAGGGGTGGATCATGCAGGATGGGACACCGTGGCCTGGGAACAACACTAAAGATCATCCTGGAATGATTCAAGTCTTTTTAGGTTCAAGTGGCGGCCATGATGTAGAAGGAAATGAACTCCCTCGACTTGTATATGTGTCTCGTGAGAAAAGACCAGGTTTCCAACATCACAAAAAGGCTGGTGCCATGAATGCTCTGGTAAAGATCACAAGATTCCATCAATTATTTATATATCTTGATATAAACAAGCTTTTATCATCATTCAATCTATCAGACAACATGTTTTTTCCCTGTGCATTCTCATTTGAAAAAAACCCACTACCAAATTAGAAGGAAAAATCACATGTTATGAATGGAATACAATAAAGAAAATGGTTATATGGGAGATGAAACTTTACAGGTTCGTGTCTCCGGTGTTCTGACAAATGCTCCATTCATGCTGAACTTGGATTGTGACCATTACATAAACAATAGCAAGGCTGTCAGAGAGGCAATGTGCTTCTTGATGGATCCGCAAATTGGCAAGAAAGTTTGCTATGTCCAGTTTCCTCAAAGATTCGATGGTATTGATAAGCACGATAGATATGCCAACAGAAACACCGTCTTCTTTGATGTAAGTCCCTAAACAAGCTAAACTTTTAGAACTATTATTATTATTATCATTTTCCCGGCAAGTCATTGGAAAAGAAAAACTTCAAATTTAGCTTCTAATTTCAAAGAATTACCGATAAACAAGCTTTGCTTCCTGATATACAGTATTTCTTGCACTGGACAGATTAACATGTTGGGCCTTGATGGAATCCAAGGTCCTGTGTATGTCGGCACAGGATGTGTCTTCAAAAGACAAGCTTTATATGGCTATGATCCACCTAAGAGTTCAAAACGCCCAAAAATGGTGACCTGTGATTGTTGTTTTGGACGCCGCAAAAAGCAGGAAAAATATACAAAACACGGGGCCAATGGAGATACTGCAGTTCAAGGTTTTTCACATTCTTGACCTTGCAGAAATATCTAGTGTTTCTTGTTACTAGTGTTCTCTGCCCTCTTTCCTAATAGAACTCTTTTTTTTGAGTCTCCCTAACTATATCGATTTGTAAATTGTTTTTTAGGATTTGATGACGACAAAGAAGTACTCATGTCTCAGATGAATTTCGAGAAGAAGTTTGGGCAGTCAGCCATCTTTGTAACTTCCACTTTAATGGTTGAAGGAGGTGTTCCACCATCCTCCAGCCCAGCAGCCCTGCTCAAGGAAGCTATCCATGTTATAAGCTGTGGCTATGAGGACAAAACAGAATGGGGCCAAGAGGTATTAAAACAGCCATAATTTCAGATGTCAGATGAAGGAGATTTCGAACACTAAATTTTCTTCCTGCCTTTAGTTAATAATTCTAACATTACATTTACTTCAGTATAGTTCTAAAGTTCTAAACTTCTGTGCTTATTACTAAAGTAAGATGAAGTAACATATCCTGCTATGCATAGAAATAATCATTCAATGCTTCCTCTACTACATCTTACTCATTCCCATGTATTTCTTCATTAACCCTGGGTTCTAAAACACGCAGTTGGGTTGGATTTATGGCTCTATCACAGAAGATATCCTAACAGGGTTCAAGATGCATTGTCGTGGCTGGAGGTCCATTTACTGTGTGCCTGAAAGACCAGCATTTAAAGGTTCTGCCCCCATTAATCTATCAGATCGTCTCAATCAGGTGCTTCGGTGGGCTCTTGGTTCAGTTGAGATCTTCTTTAGCAGACATAGCCCAGTCTGGTATGGCTACAAGGGAGGAAAACTTAAATGGCTAGAACGATTTGCATATATCAACACAACTGTCTATCCCTTCACCTCATTAGCTCTACTTGCCTACTGTATACTCCCTGCTATCTGCTTGCTCACAGATAAATTTATAATGCCAGAGGTAGGGCCACTATCCAAATTTCTTTTGATTCATAGTCAACTGCTTGCTTTTCCTAGAAAGTCTCCAGATTTCTTTTCCAGGATTGCATTGTTTTTATTTCTTTTTCTATATGTTTCCTAATTTTTTATTTCTGATTGTATCTTTATTTCTAACTCAAATCAGATAAGCACAGTTGCTAGTCTATATTTCATCGCTCTCTTCCTTTCTATCTTTACAACGGGTATTCTGGAGCTAAGGTGGAGTGGAGTTGGCATCGAGGAATGGTGGAGAAATGAGCAATTTTGGGTAATTGGTGGTATCTCTGCTCATCTATTTGCTGTTATACAAGGTCTTCTCAAGATTCTGGCAGGGATCGATACCAACTTCACTGTCACATCTAAGGCATCAGATGATGAAGAGTTCGGAGAGCTATATACTTTCAAATGGACTACCCTCCTAATTCCTCCAACCACTGTACTAATAATCAACATCGTTGGAGTTGTGGCTGGTATCTCTGATGCAATAAACAATGGATACCAATCCTGGGGTCCTCTATTTGGGAAGCTGTTCTTTGCTTTTTGGGTGATTGTCCACCTATATCCATTCCTTAAAGGTCTTATGGGCAGGCAGAATAGGACTCCTACCATTGTTGTCATATGGTCTGTACTTCTTGCTTCTATCTTCTCATTGCTGTGGGTACGAATTGATCCCTTTGTACTAAAGACCAAAGGCCCTGACGTCAAGCAATGTGGTCTCAATTGCTAGAATATATTATGTCCTCCTGGATCCTCATCAGGGAGTATTATGTGCATTTTGTTATCAGAGGTCTAATGTGTGGCCAAACAAAATGAAGTGTAAGAAGAAAGAATAAGTCTTGTGAAAGTTTTGCTTAGCGTAAGTATTTTACACAATTTTGTACATTATAAACATAGAAGATGCTGTTTGCAAACTGGAGATTACTTTTATATTTTTCTTCCTGTCTTCCTTTTGGCTGTGATCAACTTATTCTAAGATGTATGAATTCTATACAGAAGTGCAACTACTTATTAATTGTTTTCTAAACAAATTTGACTAGGTTATTTTAGTCATTTTAATCTATATTTTTTAAACAAATTCTGTCACTTCATTCATTCTTTTGCCTTGTCCTGAATTGATGAGTATTTCCAACTTGAGGGAGTATTAAATAAGAGTTGGGCTATCACCATTTCGATCACTTAAATGAACATCTTATGATATAAAATGATGCCACATAGAAGGGATGGGGATTATACCTGATGAACTTGTCTCTGGGAAAATTGCCTTTCATCCTCTCATGCTGGAAAGATTTCCTCAACTATAACATGAATACATCCAGATAATCTCCGGTGCAATTAGTATGCAGAACATCTTCAAACTCCCAAACTGAGTAAAATGGTTACATATCTGGATGGGTTCATGTAAACAAAAAGGAAAAAAAAAAAAAAAAAAAAGCAGAAAAAATGTTCAGGTCTTACTATAGTAAGGATATGCTGATTGAAAACCAATTAATATAGTTTGAAAACAGGGCATTCATTGCATGGGCATGACAATTGACAAACCTCTGTATCACTTTCCTTTTTGAAGAATTTACTTCTCCCAGGGCCCATAAAAGAATATGCTTAAAGGATGAGGGCTTTCTATTTCATTTCCAAAATAAATAGATTCAACACAATCTACCAATTTCATACCTTGTAATCCCCATTGGTGTGCAAGTTGTTGTTCACCAGTAGTCTCCACAAGAACACAAACCATCTTTGAAATGATGAAATCTGTTTGCATCCCTTACCACAATAAGTCTCTTGGTAATTAGAGAGACAAATTTAGTGAAGTTGTGGCAATCTAAACAAACCCTAAGGTTCTTGATGATCCGAATCTCCGTTTCTGTTTTAGATGCTATAAGTCCAAAAGCAATGGCCAACTTCTCACTGTGGACTTTTACCATCAGCACCTTCTCTTCTTCCTCCACATCATGCAAAGCAGTAACAGTTTCAGTCTGGAATCCTGCTTCCCTCATCTTTCCCATCAAATTTTCCAGCATTTGAAAAATTTCAGCTGCTTGTGGGTGAGACTGGTCACTGCTTGTAAAGACATGTGGGATTCCATTCAACTCAATTAAAGTACAACCAGGAGTTTTTGCTAAATTTCTTTTCTTAACCAGGTGTCTAACTGAAGCAGCTTGAGGATAATTACGATCAGATGAGTATATGTTGGAAAGCAATACATAGTACCCCACACTTTTAGGGTCCATTTCAAACAACTTATCAGAAGCAAACTGAGCAAGGTTAATGTTCTTGTGAATCATGCAAGCACCTAACAGTGCACCCCATTCAGCAGGACCTGGTTTGACTGGCATCTGATTTATGAATCCCAAAGCATTTTCTAGTTTTCCGGCTCGGCCAAGGAGATCCACCATACAAGCATAATGCTCGGCTGAGGGCTTAACCCTATGTTTTTGGGTCATAGAATCAAATATTATTTTCCCTTCTTCAACCAAGCCAGCATGACTGCAGGCATATAGAACAGAAAGGAAGGTAACGCCTGTTGGAGTAACTCCAGAACTTAGCATCTTATTAAACAATGATAAAGCTTCACTGCCAAGTCCATGAAGTCCATAGCCGGAAATCATGGCATTCCAGGTGACCACATTTTTCTCGGGCATGTTGTCAAACAATCTCTTAGCCTCTTCAATGCTTCCACACTTTGCGTACATATCGATCAAAGCTGTTGACACATATATGTTATACTCAAAGTTCTCCTTTTTAATCAAATTATGGACCCATCTTCCAAGGCTTGGAGCTCCGAGTTGAGCACATGCTGAAAGAATACTGGTAATGGTTACAGGATTTGGATGGATATCAAGTGCCTGCATTTCATGAAAAAGAGATATAGCCATTTCGGTCAACCCATTCTGTGCATAACCAGAGATCATAGAGTTCCATGATGCCAAGCTTTTCTCTGGGGAATCGTCAAAAATTTTTCTTGCATATTCCAATTCATTTAGTCGACTATAAACTGTAATAAGTGCTGTTGAAACAGAGGAGGAACCCATGGCCATTCCGGACTTAGTAGAGAATCCATGAATCAAGTGTGTTAGTTTCAAGTGACCAAATGGATTAGACACAGGAATCAATCCGACAACTGTTGCAGTATTAACTTTATTACCCAAAAGAAGTAATTCCTTGAACAGCATCACTGCACTCTCAGTCTTACTATTGCATGAAAATCCTGAAATTATTGCATTATATGAAATTAAATCCGGGTAGTCTATTTGTTCAAACAAATATTGAGCAGTTGAAACATCAGCACATTTTGAATACAACGAAATCAAACCCGTAAGCACAAAATTATGATCTTGATAACCGGTCTTAACAGCCAAACTATGAACAGTCATTCCTGTTCTTAACTCCCGCAACTCAGCCGCAGCAGAAAGAGCTACCGTTAATGTAGTGGAATCCAACAATGTACCATTGACCCCTATGTCACGAAAAACTCGAATGGACTCATAAAAGCAACAGTTTTTCACCAACCCAGAAAGCATAGTGTTCCAGAGAACCGTATCCGGCTCAGAAATTTCCTCAAACACCTTGTAAGCTGACCCAATTCTTGATGACCTCATGTACATATCCACCAAAGCGGATCCTACATACAAATCAGAGCTACATCCCGAAACAATCACATTCCCATGAAGCAAAATCCCAACTTGGTCAATCCCAGATGAAGCAATTGCCGAAACTACAAAAGCATACGTGAATTTATCTGGTTTAAGGGCAGTTTTCCTACGAAGATGGTGAAAAAGAGAAACAGCATCAAGGGGAGCGTTGTTCTGAGAGAAACCTCTGATTTGGACATTATAGTAGAAAAGATCAAGAGGGACATCGCCCGAAAGAGTCCTGAAAAGAAGCTTGGCTTGGGATAAGGCCTTCAAATCAAAGAGCTTGTGTGTTAGCTTGGTGATGGTTAAAAGATCTTTGCTAAGGCCATTGAGGATTAGTTGGGCATGACTTTGGTTGATCTGCGAGAGAGTTGTGACTTTGTTCAATAGGTTCAAGAAGAAGTTTCCGTCGCGTTGAGCTGTGGCTGCTACGCTTCTGCAAATCATCTGGTTATTACACGAATAACTGTCGGCTAGAGTAGCAGAATATAGTGTAGAAACATTGGCGGGAAATGCACCTTTTTCTTTTTTTTTTTTTTGTTTTTGTTTTTCCAAAAACAAATAATTGTTTAATATTTTTATGGCTTAAACACAAAGGTGTCCCTAAGAATATCGAATTTTTTTTTTAATTAAGTTACTCATTTTCATAAAATCTCAATTTGGATTAAATCTTCATCTTTAAATATCAAGAAATATTTGGTAGATTTTGTTCTAATATTTATAATTTTTTATGTAGAGACAAAATTTTTGTGTGATTGAAAAATTATAATAAATAAATAAATAAAAATATGAAAGAATAAATTTGTAAAGCGAAGGTACAAATAATAATAATTAGATTTAGGAAATAAAAATGTTTATTGATACAAAAAAAAAAAAAAAGAATAAAAGTCATAAATGACAAGATAAAGATAATAAAAGATAAGTCTAAAAATATATAATATGGGAGTGAAGAATTGAAACTATCAAAATAAATATTAAAAAAAATGAAAAAAAAAAAAAAAACTAAGAGAAATATATATTTAAAAAAAAAAGACTTTAAATATTATATCTAATTACCATAAGATCATTAGAAAAAAGAAACTTCTAGAGAAATATCTTGTAATTTTATATATATATATATATAAGATATATATTTAAAAAATACTAAAAATATATTTATCTTTTTGACTTTATATTTTAGAAAATTTGTGTTTTTTTTTTTTTTTTTTGGAAAATTTTGAGATATTTTTTCCCTTTTGACATGTCTCGAATTTATGACCTTTTCAATCATAAGTGAGACTACTACAATTGTATTGACGAAAATTTATGAATTTAATTTTTAATGTTCATATTTTTAGTGTAGTATTTTTTTTTTATTATTATTTTTTTGTTTAGTAAGTCTCTAATGTATAACAAATATGTAAATTTGGTCCCCTCTCTCTACAAAATCTATTATTTGATAAATCAAATAATAGATTTTAACTTACTCAAATAAATTTTGTTAATAGATAAATCAAATTCATATGATTGAAAACCTATTAAATAAAAATGAAATAAAATGGAACAATCACTCTAATAATTAAAATATTAGATATCAAATTTATCAAGTTTTTTTTTTTATATTATTTTATAAAAATAATTAATAATACTAATAATAAATTATTTATTAAAAGAATATTAAAGAAAGAATATAAATATTATTTATATACAATATATATTTTATATATATAAAAACTTTTTAGTTTCTAATAGTTCTTTTAAATATTAATTAATTTGAAATCCAACTATATAAAAATTCCTATTCCAATAATAATAATAATGCATGTTAGTTATAAAATATTAATAAAAGAATATTATGAAATAAATAATAAATTTATTATTATTATTATTTAGATTATAATTGATAAATAAAAATATTTAATTGATTGAGTTATATTTTGTCATTAATAATAAATATTATTTTGAGAGGTACCTCTATCTAATTTATTAAGTGAGAGATTTTGAGTTTGACTCACTTCAAAAATAATTTTGTCATTTATTTTCACCTATATACTTTAGTTTTGAGAATCTTTCTCATACATTTATATCGAATTAATTGATAAGAATATCGAATTTATTATGAATTGAGTTTACACCTTGTTCGTCTCGAAAATTTCTAAGCGATTATTAAGTAAGATGCTTGCTATGAAAAAAATATTATGAATTGAGTTGTTATATCATTTTAAAATCACACATGAAATGTATTAAAGTCTATAATAAGAATTATTAAAAAATATATATTACTTTAATTTTAAATTTTAAATTCACTAATACAAAGTAATTAAAATAGAGTATATGAAAGAAAAATAATTTAAGGACTATTTTTATTTTATTATTATTTTTTTTTTTTTCAGAAACTTGCATATGCTAAAACCACGTAACTAAGATCACCGACAGATCAAGCAAAAATAAAAATATTCAATTCAATGAATCTCTGCACATCTGCATAGGAATTCCAAAAGTCTTACCGTACCATTAATGACATTTGGGTTTTGGATTAAAATGATCATCTTTTTGGAAGAGACACAGTGAATGGCCCAATTTTTAAAATTTGTGTAAAAATGTCTTTATCGCGATATAGAATCTATAACACACATGGAAGATGCGATATAGATTGAAGTCTATAACGCGTACTGAATACGCTATATAGAAACCTATAACGCGTACATAATATATAAAGCGAAGTGAAATTATGTGAAATTTATTCTGCTCTATATCGCGTATGGTTTACGCGATATAGAGCAGAGTAAAATTATACGCGATATAGGCTAAATAATAACTTTTTCTCATTTTATTCTATAATTATATTTTATATCCCTCATAATTTGTTAATTTCTCTCAATTAATTATTAAATTAATAAATTGTAAATTTATTTTTTAGAATATGATAAAATATATTGATGTTTTGTTTTCAACTATAACCGAAGGTAAATTTTCTTTATTAAAATTTTAATAATGATATATTTTGACTAATATTTGATTATAAAAAAATACATAAATTCATATAAGATGAAAAAAGTAAGACAAATTTTGAGTATAATTAAAAATTTAAGGTTAGAATTTTACATTTAAAATTAGGATTTTAGG
>JAXGGT010000094.1:535598-562695 GCA_035583425.1 Marsdenia floribunda | reverse complement strand
TATATATATTCATTTTTCGACATTTTATTGCTTATACAACAAAAAATAATAAAAACAATTAATGATTCAAATATATATATATGTTACGTACCAGAATGAAATTGGCTGAACATGTTGATGGTACAAACAAGTTTGCAGCCATCCAAGCTAGGTTTTTAAAGCACCAGTTTCTGACCGGGACACTTATTTTCACAATCTTTACGACATTCTGAATACAATGGACTTTTTTCATTACAATTTTTTATCAGACATGTACGTAGGCAATATGATTCATCGTCAGCAGGCTTTATTCCCGGACACTGTTTTTCGCAATCTTTATGGCATTCTGGATACAGTACATTTTTTTCATTACAATGTTTTATCAAACAAGTACGCATGCAATATGAATCCTTGGCTTCTGTATATAGAAAAATAAAAGGCATCAAAACAATGAAAACAACAACGACAGAAGTTGCACTTGAAGTTCTCATTGTTATGAAATTTATTTAAAAAAAAAAAAAAAGAAGAACAAGGAGGAGAAGAAATGTTATTGCCCAATTGGTGTCCGGTGTGGAAAAAAAACCTCTACCATTCTTGCATATTTATAGCACAATAATTATTTTTGTAATTTTTTTTTTTTTTTTATTAATGGTAAGATCAATTTCGATATGATCTTTTTCGTAATTCTATCATGTCCTGTAATTTTCCTCTTTTATCTCTGTGGTGATTTTTCCTCTATTTTTATTGATTTTTTTGTGGACCTTTGATATTTGATTGATACTTTAGATAGAAATTCTTAATTTATCCTAACAATATTCTTATTTTTCTCCTCTAATTTAAACTTTTCTTCTTTAAATCTATTAAAAAATTAATTAATTTTCCTCAAAATATTAAAAAAAGGGAAAAAAAACCAAAATTTCCTATTAATCTAGTGAACATTATTTTTGTTTTCCGATTCAATTTTCATTTACCATATAATAAATTGGAAAATTAGTGAATTTAGTCCCTAATGTTTATGGTTTTGGTGTGGTTGGTCCATTTTCTTTATTTTTAATTTATAAGTAGGTCCCCAATGTATAATAAGTTGTTGTATTTGGTCTTTTTCTTTACAAAATCACTTGTTTGGGTAAGTCAAATTTGTAAAGAAAATAATCAAATGTATTAAATTATTATATATTAAGAACCTACTAAATAAAAAATAAAGAAAAGAGACCAACTACACCAATGTTCAAAAGATTACGAATCAAATCCACCAATTTTCCTAATAAATTCATTTGGACTTTATTTTTTTTAAAAAAGGGAAATTTTATTAATATATATACATATATAAATCTAAACATTTGTTTTTGAACTTTCTACTTTAAAAGAATAAAGCAATTTTCCTAATAAATTCATTTGGACTTTATTTTAAAAAAAAAAAAAGGAAAAATTTATTAATATATATACATATATAAATCTAAACATTTGTTTTTGAAAACTTTTTACTTTAAAAGAATAAAGGGCAAAAAAAAAATTTCCGTTGCCGGGACTCGAACCCGGGTCTTTCGGGTGAGAGCCGAATATCCTAACCATCTAGACTACAACGGATTTAACCATTTCTTCCATTAGTTATTATTAAAGGCCTCTTTTTGTGTTCTGGTATTATTCAAGAGATAAGCTTAATTTCTGTCAATTCGTAAATTTCATCACAATATTTCGATTATTGTATAATTAATCTTTTTTTATTTAATCCATAGTATATGATAAACATATGCATCTACCCCTTCTTTTATAAAATTTAACTTATCCAAACAATAAATTTTGTATAAAAGAAATTAAGAACACATATTTATTATATATTAGAGACTTATTAAATTAAAAAGAAAAAAAAAAAGAAAAAGAAAAATAACCAATCATACTAAAATTTGAATATTAAAAACTAAGGGTGTGTTTGGACTACTTTTTATTTTGAGTTTTCTATTTATTTTAAAAATAAATTGATTGTTTTTGTTTTAACAACACCTATATTAATTTACCTTTTGTCAAATTATAAAGTGTGAGGCCTATTAAAATTATCAAATCATTTTAAAACCAACAATTATCACATCATTCTAAAAAATAACACTCCAATATTATATTATCATTACAACTATAAAATTTATCTCATTTTTCAAAATAAAATTCACTAACTTCAAAAACTCATTTTTTTTCCTCAAAATAGAAGCTATTCCAAAAATAAGCCTAAATTTACCAAATTTCGTGAATTAGCAATCAATCACAGTAGGAAATTTGTTGTCCAAACCATTGAACCATGCTTCAAGATTACTAATGTATTGAAAGATTGGAACCTGTTACTTTTTATTTTATTTTCCTCTTAAGCTGATACAAGTAACAAATGTTTATTATTGTATTAATATTTAAATCATCTTATCTAAACCATCAATACAATAATAACCCTTGTTATATCACAGAGGCCTTCTGGTAGTAAGTTAAGAATGAAGCTTTGAACTATAAAATGAAAGTAACGTTTAGACTCATTTAAACATTCTCCAAGCAAAGCTCAATCTTAATCTTCGATTAATCCTAAAGAAATATCCACGGTACAAATTGCATAAGTTCCTTGCAGTATATATATAGCATATTACAATAACTCTTTTTCATGTCCCTGAAGCCAATTTCAGCATTGTCAAATGTCAATAAGCTATCACAACTAGGCCAAGCGTCTTGGAAAGCACGTTGCCACCATTCATGGTGGTAATGATTTTACCAATTCCCACTACCATCTGCTTCACGGGATTGGCAAAAGTCATCGGCCCTCACAATATTTACATCCTCAAATTCATTGTCATCATCTAGAAAGAAAGAAAGATTTTAGTCAAGAAGGTCGACATAGTACCATCAAGAAACATATGATGCAAGAAATGCTCAAAACAACAATTGTTTGAATGCACTTGTATTGGGAATATGATGGGGTGCAGGATTGTCCTATTAGTCCAACCCACGTCTTTCACTCGCATTAAGAAGGTGAGAGTCAAACCAAAATCAACAATCAGTACATTTCACTGATCAAATGTGGAGGCAGGTGAATCGATGGAGCAGCACCGGCAGGGTATTCCTACTCTGCATTTTCCACTTATATCGGCAGAACATAAATCCTCTTTTCTTGTTTCTTTAAGTAAAATATTAGAGAAGATTGGTATGCCTCAACTCTAAGCACACTAAGGTTGACAAAATAATTGACTATAATGACTAGGAAATCGGAGTAGAGGGGTAACAGCAGTCTTCTATATTCTGTCAGGCATGATAGTTGCATCACTAAGAGAACCCAATTAATAAACTTCTATATTCTGTCAGGCATGCATTCATATGTCCTGTTATCTCAAATAGACCAAAGGATTTGAGTTGTCTTTCCATTAGGAGGGTCTTCATCCTTATAAATTTACTTCACCTTAAAATTCTAGTGTTGCCTTCTCAATATTGTCGTTGAAGCCATAAAAAATTTGTAATTGCGAAAAATGAACCTCTAAACAACACTCAAACTATCCTCTCATTCACTACAAGCAATTCTATTCGAATATTCTTTCCTTTTGTAGGTAAAATTCATGGTCTCATCACAATTATCCTTTATAATCTCTTAACCTCTAGTTTTATACCTAACTAAATTTATATTTCTTATACAACACCTGACATTCAACTTCTAAAACATATCACAGACACCCCTTCTATTGGTGATTTCCTTCCAAAGAACCTTCTTATTTCCAACATAATAACAATCAGACATCAAATAAGGGAAACTCATGAAATTAAAAGTGTACATCAGCAAACAAATTTCACATCTAACATGGTGGAAGTAGGTTAAACAGAACCTTTTCTCAAGGTTAGTGCCACAACAGCATCATTTTCAACCTGAAAAGAGATTGAAGAGTAGCCATATATAAGTAATATGCCAATGCACAGATAGTTGAATACATCAAAGAACTGAGTCCCTGAAAAGAGAGGGGGTACAGGGAATATTAAAAAATCAAGAACATATGATACAATTTTACGATTCATATAGAAAACAAAAATGAGCTGATACCTTCTGATCAGCCAAAGATTTTGCATCATCAAGTACTTCCCCTGTTGCAAATAAAATCAAACGCTGATTGTTAGCGGGCTGATCGATGAGGACTTGCAACTTCTCCTTGATGTGGGAAGTTTTCTCAGTTGGCAGACATTGTATGAAGTAGGTGGTTTTATTTCTCTTAACTCGAATATACATTCCCTGCACCCAGTAAGCAAAATATGTATTAAATCAACTGTACATATTGTCTTGCATCAGTTGACATTGATTTACAAATACAGAAACAATATCTAGAATACAGCAACTTATGATTAGAAAATCCACAAACAGCCTGATATAAATTCTGAACTCTGTAGTTTCATCTTGAGTTATTAAATCTGCTTCTAAAAGAACAATGTAACAAGATGAATAAATCCATCCAAGAAATCACATTCTAATAAAAATGATGCAACAACAATAAAGAGAACAAAAGACTGCATAGCTAAATCTAGCAACAACTTGTTTACTTTCCACCTATTTTCTCCCTTGACAATTTAATTCCCCAAAGCTTACTCGTATAACGACCAAATTCATCAACAGGATTAGGAAAGGATTCACAAACGGAAAACAATCGAATCACTGCCTCCAACTAGTTTCAATCAACAAATTTCTGGACGAAAAATACAAAGAATAAATAGAAAAATCTAAATTTTCAAGAAATTAAACCGAAAGAGTTACACAAAGAGGAAACCAACCGCTTGATTTTCTTCATCTTCTGGACTTTCAAGTTGGAATGACTGCTGAGACATGTTGTTACCTAGAACAGCTGGAGCAGTTCTGGGCATTGAATTCTCTTCTCCGTGAGTCCAGAGACTGGGGGATTTAATTTAATTCTTCCGAGGGTTTGGTGGCGTTTTACCTTTCTAGTAAAAAGTGGGGAAAAAAAAAAAAAAAAGAAACGAAGGTAAAAAAACACAGTTGATTTCTTTTTAGGGATAAGGAAAATTGGCCAATTTAGTTGTCTAACTATTTTCATTAATTAACTTAAGTTCATAATCTTTTTTTTTTTAAGCCTGTTAAGTCTTACATCTTTTTACGAGCCTTGTTAAGTCTTACATCTTTTTACAAGTAACCTGTGAAATCCTTTTTTCTGGCAAAAAATTTGAATTTTTCGATCAAAATTAATCATGTAGCGGGCACGTGATGTTTTTTTTTTAAGGGCAAAATCGTCCTCACACTATTTCCCTCATAAAAAAAAAAATTAGTTTCATTGGAGGAATTTCGTCGTAGCTCGGTGTCTTCTCGAAACTCCGTCATTTGTACCTTAGAGGAAACTATTTTATTGGTTTTCTCCCACTTTCTCTCTTTAACTTGTCAAAGCTGAAAATTATGCATTTATCTTCCAACTTGTTAAATGGTGACTTATATTTTCTCTCTCTGCATCAAGTGCCCGGTAAGTGATTAATTTTGGCCGAAAAATTCAATTTTTTGGCTGAAAGGAAGGACTTAACAGGCTGCTCGAAAAATGTAAGACTTAACAAGTTGTTCGTAAAAAAATATAGGACTTAATAGGTTAAAAAAAAAAAAAAAAAAGATTGTGGATTTAAATTAATTAATAAAAATAGTTAGAGGACTGAACCGACTAATTTTCCCTAATTTGTATTCACCAATTTATATATAGAATGGAATAAAATAAAATATTATTTTTGTCTAATAATTATTTTATATTTTTAAATTATATTATGTATTTTTATTCTTATAATTCAATTATTTTTTTCTAAAAAAAATTAATTATTTTAATTATGTATTTATTATATGTACAATAATTTTTATTATAATTATATGATGGTTGTAATAAACATACACTCTAAAATGTTTAAATTATTTTAAAAAGTTGGTTGTATCTTAATAATAAAAATAAAAATATAAGATATAATAATTTAAAATATTTGTTTATAATTTGAGAAATCATGAATTTAAGATGTATTAAAAATGAAAGTATCCAAAAATTTAAAAAGTAAAAATTTAAAATATAATTATTGGAATAAATGTAAATATTTTTCAATAAAATAAAGGATAAATCGCTAATTTAGTCCCTTAAATTTATGTTTTAATCTGTTATGGTCTCTTATGTTTATTTTTGTCCAAAATAGTCCTTTAAGAATTTTAGAATTAATCAAAGTAGTCTTGTGACCGTTAACATCGAAATATCCCGTTAACTTTCCTTGCGTGTGCCTTTTTTAGAGGGGATATTTTTGTACTTTTGTTCAAAATTAAAGAGAATTTAGGATGTCACGCGCAAGAAGAGTTAATGAAATATTTAAATGTTAACGGTTAAACGACCACTTTGATCAATTTAAAAATTCTTAAGGGACTACTTTGGACAAAAATAAATATGAAGGACTATAACAGATCAAAACATAAATTTAAGGGATTATTTTGGATAAAAATAAACATAAGGGACCATAATAAATCAAAACATAAACGTAAAGGACTAAATTGACGATTTATCTTAAAATAAAATAAAATAAAATTGGTCCCAACTTTACACACAACTGTAACGCAAGCGAGGACCTCATCTGCCAATTAAAGACGGCCATCAATGAAGGAATCCGACCGCAAATTCATTTGAATTTGCTTTAAACGTTTATTGATTCAATAACCCTTCTGATCTGAATTCACGTACGGGGCTGATCTGATTTTTCTTCTCCCCACAGTTATTAGTAAGAAAGGAAGCCATGGGCAACTCTTCTTCTATGCTCACCCAGTACGACATTGAAGAAGTTCAGCAGCACTGCAATAATACATGTACCTAATCTGATCCCTTTATTTTCATGTAATTAATTGAGTACCTGAAATTGAAGGGGTTTTATCTGTTTCTTGAATTTTTATTTTATTTTATTTATTATTATTATTATTAATTTTTTTTTTCTGGGTTCCAGTTAAGTTATTCTTTTTGTTGTTCAATTTATGTAGTTTCGCAGCAGGAGATAGTTTCATTGTACCAGAGGTTCTGCCAGTTAGATCGCAATGGGATTGGATTCATTTCTGCTGATGAGTTCTTGTCTGTGCCTGAATTTGCTGTTAATCCCCTTTCTCAGGTTGAGAAGCTTCTGTATTTTTGTATGTACATTGTCTCGGCAGATGCATTTAGTTGCATCTATCTTTAGAAGTTGTTGTTAATTCCTAAATTTGGATTTCATGGATTTGCGATTGAGAAACACATGTTTTCTTATACATAAAACTTGAGCCTACATTTATGGTAGGCTGTTTTTTCTTCTTCTTCTTTTTTTTTTTTTATAGATATATAATTGGCTTTTAGGGAAGTCCCCTTTCCTTTTAGGGTAGGGAGGAAGGCAAGCAGCACGGATGGAGGGTTGGAGGGGGAGAGAAGGGTTTTAATTTGGCGTCAAACAGTGATTTATATCAAGAGCAACAACCCTCATAATAACTTATTACTAGGATAGGTTGTTTCAATGTATTTGGAAGTATCCTTGTTTCATGTTGATTCTCTCAGTACATGCGAGACATTTACCTGTTTTTTATTTTTCTACTGCCAAACTGGTGCATGGCATCATCAGAAAATTAAGGGAAAGATGGGTCTTGTTAATGTAGTTGTGATGTGCTAACTTCTGATGCCTTTCGACCTAACTAGAATAGTGTATCTTCATTATTTATGAAAATGTGTTTTGTTATGTGCAACTTCACTCCAATTTGGTAACTCTAGTTTTATGATTTTAGTTTCCATTGAAATTTTTGTTTGATTACATATGTTGGGAGTTTTATCCTTCCTCAGGAAGGAATGTAGTCCATGGAGCAATTTACATTTGGATTTTCTATATGCTTCTCTGTCCTAAATATTTAACATGTACTGTGAAAATATTATTTCATTCTGTTATTCTATGGTCCCTTTGCATTGATGAAATTACTGGCTTACGTATACTTGAATATGTATTGTATTTGCTCTTTTAGAGACTTTTAAGGATGCTGAACGGTCTGAACTTTAAGGAGTTTGTAGCTTTCTTGTCTGCATTTAGTTCTCGTGCAAGCTTGCAACAAAAAGTGGAATGTAAGTTGCATATAAATGTGTGTCTTTGTGAAATCACATCAAATATTCCTTCTTTTATGCTATATTTTCCCTTTTCTGAACTCACTAAGTTCTTTTCATTTTTTTTTTTTGGTTCTAGTCATCTTTAAAGTTTATGATTCCGATGGCAAAGGGAAGGTTACTTTCAATGATATGTTAGAAGTTTTGCGTGACTTAACTGGACAGTTTATATCGGAGCAGCAGAGAGAGGTTGGCTTCTTATTCTATTAAGATTTAAACCATCTTTTGGTAGCCTCCTTTATTTTTGTTTGTTTTTCAGAATTCTTTTTGATTCATGCAACATAAATATAAAAAGCTTTTGCTATTTTACTGACACATGCCAACATTTACCATCAAAGTTATAATGATGACTCAGTCATGCTTTTCCTCGTGCTACCTGCATCTTGCAGCAAGTTCTTACTGATGTTCTTGAGGAAGCAGGCTACAATAAGGATTCTTTGCTGGTTCAATCTGACTTCTTGAAGGTATAATGTTCTTGTAATTTATTCATACCTTATGTTGCTGCAAGTAAAAGTGATTATGTGTCCAAATACTATTTTTAAACACTTCTCCCTCTTCCTCTCTTTGCCATGGTCACAATGCTTATTTTGCCATCTACCTTATCCTGTTCTAGCTTTGTCATAAATCTTTATTTTAAGGCATACTCGTGATGCACTATATGCTCCTTAGTCTTGTTGTCGTCTACAATTATATATATATATATCTAAATATCTGAGTAGGATTTATCATTTCTTTTTATTACTTCTTCATTTGAATAATTTCTCATTGCTAGGTACAGAGTTCAGCCTAGGAGGATATAAGTGTATCCTGTTGCAAAAATTACAAACATTGAAGAAAATTGTTCTTCTCTGTTTAGGGAATATAACTTAGATGACAATATCCAAGCATTTCTTCATAAGAAATACAGTTATTCTCCTTCCAGTTAACCCCATTGATATAGCCTGTTCCGGAACCTTTTTCTTTTTCCCTTTTCAGAGAGAATCCTGGCTTTGATACAATACAACCATTTGACTCAAATTTCAATGATGCACTACTAAATATAAACTGAAATTATATGGTAAAGGGAAGTAGTGAACATAACATTTTGGCCTTGAATTCTCATTTGATGATATAATGTAGTACAGAGTAGCTATTGGACTCTGGGCTCTACTTTAATTTGAAAAACATGAATATGCTTGCTCTATAGTGGTCAATAAAGTACTCAATTGTTCAATAATGCTTTGCTCTATAAGTTTAAGCTTTCTGATTGTAAAGATATGCCATGCACTTATGTGCAGTAAGCTATTCAGCATTTCTCTAGATGATCATTTATCTTGCTACATTAGGAAATTTTCATGTACACTGCTGAAGGCTTTAATATATTTCCATTGAAGAATTTAGTTAGCCAGCAAATTTCTAATCACAACTATTTAGAAATGTATTTGCCTTGGTGAGAATTCCCAGTTTGTCAAGGTCTATGAAATAATAAAAACTGGCTAGAAATCTTTGCACACTCATTTCATGATTCATCAATCATTTGGATTTGCTAAGTTCATTTTCTTAGTATTTGAAATTACTTTCTTCTAGAGGAATTGGTTGTGAGCTTGAATATGTAAGAGGTGAATGGCTAGCAGATTTGCCAAAGGCTTAATAGAAGGAAAAAATTGGGTGAGGGTGCTCAGGGAGGTATCCTGTTGATATTGGCTGCTACAAATGAGAGTTCTTAAGGAACATTTCCCAGGGGTGTTTACAACTCTCCAAACTAAGAAAAGAAGAAAAGGTTAATGAGGGCATAGTGGATCCTTGAATCTTGTTAAATCTCAATATGTTTGATCCTCTCCTCTTCATTAGACACTTGTTCACTCTGCATAGTGACTCTTCAATTTTGAGGAGTTATATTTTAACCTAATATGATAGTTTGATTTTGAAGGTTCTGTAACTCTATAACTAGTCTGTTGGGTCTAGCAGTCTATGATCATTTGATTCTACTGCACTTTCTAGAACTTATCTTGCCCAGCTTTTCTACTGATGTATTATATTTGATCTTATGGTGTTTCAGTGACTTTCTTAATTCAAATCTAGTGTACCATTCTGAATAACAAAATTATTTTGTTGGTATATTGTGATATGAAACATGCTTACTGGTGTTTCTCCATTAACTAGTGAAAATATCATGTTTTATGCATTTGTGAAAGCCCTCACTTCACACTTTTGAAGCCTTAGTGAGCCTCTGAACTTCATCTGCCTTTGTTCACTTAAAGTCTTAAGCCGCTTTGTTTGTTGTCCACCTATCCTATACCACAGAAGTATAATTTCTCCTCTTGTAGCTGTATAATTTCTCCTCTTGTAGCTGTATGATTTCTCCTCTTATAGTTACGGAAACAAAATTTGGCATTATCTGCCATTTTATTTTATGCCACACAAGTAATTAGTTAAATTAGTAAACATAATCAGGTACATTAAATTTGAATTTATATACTTGTTATGTAATATCAATAGAATTCTATTTTCAAACTTGAGTCAGTGAAGCTTGGACTGTTATTCTGTTGACTTCTGAACCCTGCCTGCAGTGTTAGAAATTACTACTTGCTCTGATCATGCAGCACCAAGAACTTACAAAAAGCAGCCAATTCTTGTGAATATTTTTATTATTTTATGCTCAGTAACTACTATTCCCTTCTTCCAAAAATCGAATATCTAAATTTCGTTTTTTGAATGCCCAATATTGAATCTTCTCTTCCGTATACATATTTTCCATAAAAGATTCATAGATAACCTTTTAACTTGAGAGATTTGTATCCACTGGCACATTTGACCCCACTAACCTCATCAGCAGTGTTTTTTTCTCTTTTACCTTTTTGTAAGGGAGGGGGGTGGAGGAGGGCTAAGTGGATGGTTGGTAACTTAGTTACGGTTAAAGACTCTCCTTAATTCTCATATCAAGTGAAGTGACATACAAATCTTTTACACAGAGTATTTGAGAAGATATAAACTAAGTTGGTATAAAGCTAAAAAAGCCTTATATGTGTCCCAAAGTCTATCTAAATTTGGGGCTTTACTAATTTTTGCTTTCTATGCCACATAAAATCTTCTTCTTTCTAAAATTTCTACTCATATTTCTTGCAGATTCTTGGCAACACAGGCATCAAAATGGAGGTTGAAGTTCCTGTAGATTGAATAATATATCAAATGTTGAACATATTGTTAGGTCAGATCTAATTTTTGTTGGAATAAGTAACAATGAGAAGCACACCAAAATTATATGGTCCTTGGTATTTGTAGTTACTAATCAAAGAGAGGTTCCCTTCAAGCTGAAATATGATCAAACACCATACTACTATCAAGCAGCATTTTGTGGTCATCTAATATACTCTATTGTTCCTAGATTCAAAACAATTCCTATTGATGCATTTCTGCTTGAGGCATGGATTTTACCTTCCTTGGAAATTCTAGGCTTGTTAGTTGTGCAAAATATGTAGAATTGGTGCCCACTGCCGTAGAATAACAAGCAAATCGTGTTTTAGGATATGAAATGACATCACCAGTCCTCTCTAAACCTTTTGGAGCTGTTGGGAGTTCTGCGGGTAAGTACCATCTCTCAAAAACAGGAGGTTTTCCAAAAGAGTCAAAAAGTAGAAAGTTTTTGGTACCATATTCATGTATCTTATTTGAAACTATTTTCTTATACCATTTAATTAACTATGCTTATCTGGTGATGGATATTGAACATTCTTCCTCCTCCATTTGTTAACTTGCTTGTCCTTCTCTAATGGTTAAAATATATGCCTTTTGTGTTCTGGAATCATGATAATTTACTTTTGAATCTGACATCTCATCTGGGCTCTGCTATGTTCTTGCTTTCTTGATAAAACTTCCCAACATTTTGTTCCCAAGAATCTTATGTCCTAGTCAGCCTTGATACATACGACCAGGTGTCTCCTGTTCTATTTCCTGTTACATCAACAAAAATAAATGTGCAAAGTGTCATATACATCCACTCACAACAACAAGAAGAAGAAGAAAAAAAATGAAGGGAAAAACAAACTTGAAATGTTTGCTTATGAAGGTTAGATTTAAGATATTTCTTCTTTTTCATATGGCTGCTCTGTCCCTTTCTTTATTGGCCAATATGGTGTACAAAGATCAGCTGGGATCTGATGTAGCTACCAAAAGATTTCAATGCGTTTCTTGTAGAGAGATGGCATGTTTTCAATTGTTGTAGTTTCTTTCTGGGGTAGTCTTCATCTATTGTTGTACTGGTCTTCTTTCTATTTCCTTTGCTTTTGCTTTTAGATGTCTTTTCTTTCTCTCTTTTTGAGTGGGGGTGTATTGGTTATCATTGTAGGCTCAAAATAAATATATATAAAAAAAAAAAAAATGTACTGCTACTTATCAGTTTGTGGATAAAATAATTCCCCCATTAAGAGTTATCTTAATTAGTACTCCCTGTCCCATATTATTCGTCACATTTTTTTTCATTTAGTTATGAACAATTAATTAAAGTCCACGTTCAAAGTTTTGATATTAAAAATAAAAAATAAAATAAAATTTACCTTATATATGTATAGATAGATTAAATTGTTTAAAATTTTACAATTTATATTACTATTAAAAAATGCAAAATTTAAATAAGAAGGAAGGGGTAAATTTACTTTTTATTTTGTAAAAAAATTGGATAATAATTTTATTTCTTATTATTGTCCATTATTATAATATTTAAAAATATGAACTAGAGTATAGGGCATTAAAATGATAACAATATGATAATTTAATAGTATAATATTTTTTTTGAAAGTATTTTTATTTAATTTCGTAAGTAAGAGATCTTGAATTTAATTTATTTTAGATATGTATTATAATTTTAAAATTTTATTTTATAATATTTTTTTTTTAGATTAGTCAATATAATTTAACAAGAATATCTGATTAAATATATATATATTGTACAACAATGGGTGAACTTGGTGCACCCGTGACTTGTACACTAGATGCACCTAAGAGCTTTCTAATTTATTTATTTATTTATTTTGTCTCGGCTTTCTAATTTATTAGGAGTGCTAAAATTATTTAAAGGAAGGAAAAAAAAAAAAAGGGAAAACAAAGCGGATTTTGATTTTGCTCAAAGGCAACACGGCGGGCAATAGAGTTGACACGGGCGGCACAAATTGCCCACAAGACCGTGAATACCCCACCGCCCCACGCCTTATTATTATTACGACCGTTAGAGAGAGGCGGAATAACGACTTTTTGAAAAAAGATTTTTTTTTTTTTTTTTTTTTTTCTTTTACACCTCATTTGGGTGGCAATTATACCCGACGGGTAATGTTTTTTTTTTTTTTTTTTTTTTTTTTCCGCTTATTTTTCCAAAGATAATTTTTTTTAAAAAAAAAAAATTAGTGAGCCCCACTTGGAATGATGATTAATTCAAACATGAAAATCTCGAAATTCATATATATATATATATATATATATATTATAAAGTGATTATTGATTAATTTGTGGGACAATGACACTTGAGGAAGAATCATATTGTTTAAAATAATGCAATATTCTTTTTCCTCCTCTATATTTAGATATCCAATTTTTTTGTTATTACCGTGATTCTAATTAATAATTTATTAAGTAAAATTATTTAAAATTAAATTACATTTTTGTTTTAAGTCTAATTTTAATGTTTTAAATATCTAAATCTCAATTCATTTCAACTCAAGGGTTAAAAAAGTCAAAGTTCAAGAGTCAAAATAAATTTATATTTTTCTAGTCACAAGTACAATTATATAAAAGAATTAAAAACAAAAGAAAAAGGGAAAAATTTTATGTGAGACTCTTTATCTTTTTCAATGGTATAGTTACAAATTTACCTTTCTAAATTTATAATTATAGATACCAAATTACCAATTTACCCTTCAATTGTTAGGAAGTAATAAGCCCCCTTAAGTAAAATTTTGAATTTAAACTGTCTGCTATTTTTATTTATTTATTTATTTATTAGGTTTGATTTTTTTATATATATATATAGTAGCAGTAGTAGTATAAAAGCTCAAGAAATTAGTTACAAAAGACACTCTGTATGTCTTGGTTCCAATTTATAAGCATAAAATAATAATAAAATAAATACAATTGTCGTTCACCATAAAATGTGGTATAGAAGAAGCATTTGTTGTTACTCTTGAGAAGGCTTCCTGTTTGTAAAAGACAAAGGAACCTACCGTTATCAGGGAATGATCTTCATGATTCTAATCTCTCTTCAATCTTGAAGGTTTTCGGAACATCAAGATTCATTGTTTGTTCGTTTGTTCGTTCCCACCCCAACCAAACTATCTTTTGTTTTTTTTCTCTGTCTTTCTTTTCCTTTTCTGGGTTTTTCTTTTTTTTTTCTTGTTGTTCTTGTTTCAGACAAGATTTTTATTTTTTATTACCAAAAAAAAAAAAAAAAGAGAGAGAGAGAGTGAGTGTGTGTGTGTGAAGAGTGAAGAGTGAAGAGTTTCCGCCATTTTTTTCCCATATTATTATTCTGCCTCAACTTTGAAATTCTGGATGATGTTGTGATGTGGGTTTTTGACGTTAGGGATTGGGTAATCATTTCTTGGGTGGTTCCTTTTTTGGTTCTTTTTGATTGGTAGAAGGAGGCCTTTTTCTTGTTTGTGAAGAAAGAGTCGTTTCAACTTTGGAAGGGATTAATCTTCGGTTTCTTGCCTAATCCTGCTAGCTTCTTTTGTCATCAAGGTTAGTTTCGAATTCTGCAGCTTCATCACCACCACCAGGGTAAATTTGTTTATGTTGCTTCTTTAAAATGAAATTTGATTTGATTCCTTTTCTTGGATTGATGGGATTGGAAATTTCAATTTTGTGCTGAATTGCTCTCTCTCTCTCTCTCTTTTTTTTTTTTTTTTTTTTTTTTCATTTCTTGCAATGATCAGAAAACTACCTCCAGCACCCAATTGAGGAAGGCAATGGCTGAGAATGCCAAAGGAAAACCCCAAGTTGACATGGATTCTTTGAGAGAAACTCTCTGTGCACAACAAAGGTTACTGCAGAAACTTTACAATGAGTTGGATGCAGAGAGAGAAGCTTCTTCTACTGCAGCTAGTGAAGCACTATCTATGATTATCCGTCTGCAAGGAGAAAAAGCTGCAGTGAAAATGGAAGCTGAGCAATATAAAAGAATGATTGAAGAAAAGATGTTTCATGCAGAGGAATCATTGGCAATTTTTGAAGACATTATGTATCAAAAAGAAATGGAATTGGCTGCTTTAGATTATCAAGTCCAGGCTTATAGGCACAAGCTAATAAGCCTGGGCTGTGTTGATCCAGGTAATGGTGAAATAAAATTTCCCGAAAATCTCTTGCAAAGAATTGAAACTAAAACAGGTGAAATTCCTCCCCCATTGTTATCAAGAAGAAATTCAGCTCCTATGCTACTTCCCCCAAAACACCCTCATTCGAGGAAAGGCATCGATGAGAAAGAAAGGTCTTTAAGTCCAGACAAAGATCTGCTATGCAGGGATGCTGAGGACTGCACCAGTCACTACTTTAGTGACTCAAACTCTGATTCAGGGAAGAAGGCTGATAGTTCTTCTGCAGGAGATATCTATTCGTATTGGGATGAAGTAAGGAAGTTAGATGGACGTGTAAAGGAGATAGCAGGAGTGAGCTATGCAAACTGGCAATGTTCAACCACGTCTCCATCACCAGTTTCAGAATACTCTGGAAATTCATATGATCAAACAAAAGGAACTGCTGTAAATGAAATGATGGATCACGTTAGACATCCTGAAGAAGTGGTGGATACTGAAAGAACAGCAGCTGAATGTGCTTCTTACCCTGGGGTACTTGATGTCTTTGAAGTTCCTCAAACTGATAAGAATTGTGATGCTCCTAAACTATGCACCAGGAATCAGGTTAATATGATCTCGCACAGTGAAGATAAGCTTCAAAAGCCAGATTCTGTCTCTGAGGAGATTGTTAAGGCATCTACAAAAGATGAAACTGATTGGCTAAAGAGTACGATGAAATCTTCTCACCGAGGGAGAAATTTAATTAGACCAACGGATGTTGCTGCAATTAACTGCAACATGGCAATGATTAGCAGTAGCACAAGTGTTTCTGAATGCCCAAACAGGCTGCATCATGTCAATAAGATTTCAGAAATAGTTGAGGTTGAGAGAGAAGCTACAGGACAGGAATCTGCTGGTAGACAAGAAGAACTGAAATTGTTGCATGAGATAACAGAGCAATTGAATTCAATAAAGCATGAGCTCAGAAGCTTGAGACCGAGGAAACGCTCTGAAAGTCATGAGCTAGCCTTTGCCACTCTCATGGAGGTACTGTTATAAACCTGTCTTCCATGTTTATTTGTTGGAAGTTGAAATTTCTAAGAGTCAAGCATTTACATTTTTCTTGATGGTTCCCTTGGTGTTAGGATTTTCTATTTTTATTTCTGGGCAAAGAATGTCCTAAATCTCCTACCTTTCTGAAGTGTAAATAATAAACTTATGTGATACATTGATGTTATGGACAGGAAATGCTGCATTTTTGGCTGTAAGCTTGCAATTTTCCAGTACTGGATAGAAGCAAAAGTTATGTTGGTCATCCATTTCTAAGAGGATTCCACTAGGAAGGATTTTAGGTGTGAGCTTGCTGTTTTTCTTGACCTGGAGAGAAGCAAAAGTCAAGTTTACCATCCATTTCTTAGATTAGTCTTAATGTAAGGATTTTGGGTGTGAAAGAGATTGCTACACAGTTACTTGATCTTAACTGAACTCCATGTATTATCCCCTTTGTTCCTGGTAACTGCTTGATGGTGTGTACATACATGTATAGCCTGCACACATGTATTCTTGCAGGGCACAAAAGTTTGTTTCTGTTTGTTCCCATAGTTTTTTGATATTCATTTATACACCAATATATTGTTTAGATAAAAGTGAATATAGCTGCAAGTTTAATAAACAGTCATTGCCATTATATGTATGTTTACATGTACCTGATCATATACTTTTTATTTCCTGGTACATTCTTCTACAAACTATAATCTTTACTGTATTTAGCGTGTTGGAAGATCAAGAAATCTTTGGAATTCTTTAAATCTGTCAACATGGATGTTTGCTCTTGAGAGAGCCTATGGTGGAGGTGTGTTTTGAAGGCAAAAAATCCTGTTATGAAGGTGATCAATGTATGGTGCATATATAAATAGTTATGCAGTAGTGTCTATATCTTTATATTTCCCTTGAAAAATGTGGGGTTTGGGGGATAAGGAAGGAGAAAATGAATAAAAAGGACTTTATTTATGCATCCCAATTCTGAAAAACTTTTAGTTTGAGCTTATGGAAATGCAAACAAAGTAGTCTGAGAGGATGCAAAAGATAAGAAATTTGATCAGAGGATGACAAACTCATTGCTGCAGAAGAATGAAGTAGCAAGAGAAAGTTATGATGGTGAAGGAAAACCAAGAAAAACATGTGTTTTGGTATGCCACTGACACCATTATTAGTGCTTAAGGTTTTGTAGTTTTTTCAGGAGACATAATTTGATCACCATGTCACACACACACACTCACACACTGAAAGATAAGCCTCATGGATTTTGTTTTCTGGTCTCCTTTGGAGTAGACCTAAGATCCTCCGGTGGTCTCTCTTTTGCTGATATAACCCTCTTGGAAAAGTATTCATTGCTTTCTTCTTACATTTTCCTGTGACTGAAACTTAAAGTAGTAACAAGTTCTTTTTCCTAAAATGATCCTTGCTTTTCTTGTTTCAATTAATTATGTCGCTTTCTCATTGTATATATTAATTTCGAAACTTTAAAACATTTATATTTATAAGTGAAGTCGCTATTAACTAATTTACATGATATAAAAAGAAGTATATTTTTATCGTACAAGTGCCTTTTGGAGAAAACAATGTATCCCAATATATAGAATGGGGTGGAAATGCAAAATTTGTTCTTTAAAGGATTCTTAATCAAGTCTTTCTTTTGTTCTTGAAAATCTCAATTAAGTCCTTCAATTTTGCAAAAGTTCATCATTCCACTGCTTTTATCATAACTGTTCACCTCGAGAAAAGACAATTGTTTTTTATTCAACAATATGTGACTTTAACTAATACAAAAAAAAAAAAAAAAATTATATCCAAATCGTTTTAGTTGACTTTGTAAAAGAATTAAAATTATTTTTAGAAATTTAGGGACTTAATTGAGAATTTTGATTAAGTATGAGGCTATTAGCTCCAGTTATAATATATATATATATAATTTATATAAAATATATAAAAATAACATCATGGGGTGGTGGCGCAGTTGGTTAGCGCGTAGGTCTCATAGCTACATTGAGTGATCCTGAGGTCGAGAGTTCGAGCCTCTCTCACCCCACGATTCTTTTCCATTTTTTGCAATAACATCATAAAGATCTCGAAATTAAGGAAAATTTGTGAATTTGGTCCTTAATATTTATGATTTTGATGTGATTGGTTTTTTTTTCTTTATTTTTAATTTAGTAAATTCTTGATGTATAATAAGTAAAAATATAATAAATTTTCATTTTTTTTTTGTAATTTTTCTTTAATTTATTTACAACCAAATTAATAATAACATCATCAAAAGATAAAAAATCTCGAAATTAAAAATAATATATAATAAATAAATAATAAAGGATAATATATTATTTGCAAATTGCCACAACTTGAACTATATGACAAAATGGTTATTATTTTGTGTCCATCTCAAAGTTAAAAAAAAAAAAAAAAAAAAACTGAATATATATATATATATATTCTTTATTCTTACATTAGGCTTCATTAAAAATTTCCTGTCTGTTTGGGAAAAAGGTTTTTAAGTGGATTTTTGATCAATTATGTTGAGAGTTAGTGATTTGGGTATTAATCTTGACCTTCCACTAACTAAACTACCCCATATATATATATATATAATGCTATATATATGAGATCAAGTTGATTAACAAATAATTAATAATACTAATTATTGGTAGAAAGAAGCCCCTATTAATGCATTTCGACTCTGCAAAGCATGATTTTGTGGCCTATACTTATGTGATCATTAATATATACAATTCTCATTTGCCAAAGGATATTTTTAGTTAGGTATCAATATTTTGCATTAGCTTTTTCCTTTTTCAACCATCCAGAATCTAAAGCCACTTCAAATTTAGCATAGAATTGTGTTTGTGGAGTCTACTTATTATTGAGAAATGTCTCAGTCTGACTCTTACATGGCAATCATAGTGAGTATTAAATTCATAATTTCTTATAACATTCATAAAACGCTTACCAACTTGTGTCAACGTAATATATATATATTACATTATTTAATTGCCTTAAAATATATATCAACTATATATATATATATATATGAACCCTTCTATTTGGTTGCATGTCTCCAAGAGTAAGATTATCCCTAGAATATGTTTCAATCTCACAACTATTATTTATTCCTTTCTTCTATCTATTCGAATCTATGACCTTTTCATAGTAACAAGTGAAGTTGTTATCATTCAAGTGATACTTTTTTTATGTAATAAAAAAAACGAGATAAAATAAGTATAAAATACCAGAAGTTTCTTTTCTTATTAGTCAGGATAAGAAATCTCTTGTAGAACAGTATAATTACTCTACAAAGAGATAACAGAACTCTAATATGGACAAGTAAACACAGTTAAATCATGAGTTCGAGTTGTATTTGAGACAAAGTCTAAAAGAAGAAAAAAAAAAAAAAAAAAAAACTCTATAATGGAGAAAATTGTTGATGAAATGCATCATCATAAAGAAAATAGACAAACTATGTAGCATTCATGACGTAACAGTGCTCAGTTTAGTTGAACTTTCTTCAAAGAGAAAGGGTGAGGGAGAAGAAGAAAGGTAATCTTTTAACTGGCCAAGTTCATGAACAACATCCAGCATGGTTGGTCTAGTTGAAGGACTGTATTGAGTGCAAATTAATCCCAGTTCAATCAACTCCACGATCACATCACGCCATCTCCTACCTTCATCGTATGTACTGTTACTGCTACTGGTAGGAATTGGTGCACACCTCAGAATTGCTTCTTCGACAATGTGTTCGAGCTTATATGGGTAGAAACTTTTCACCCATTCATGCAAGCTTGAACCTTCTTCGAATAGAACATCGGTTGGACGTTTCCCTGTTATGATTTCTAACAAAAGGACCCCAAAACTGTACACATCTCCTTGTGTGGATGCTCGTTTTCCCATTCCGTATTCTGCTTCAAAGAAAAAAAAGAAAAACAAAAAAACAAAACGTCAATATATATAATTGCATGCCCGCGTAGTCTAATTCTTACTCGAGAAAAATATTCACTCTTAACTCTTACATAATACTCATAAAAAATGTCGAACTCTATATTTCATGTATCATTCATAAATCGCTTACCACTTGTGCCAAACATGTCAACTTTGTTAATGGTGTAATGTCTTAATTGTGGCAAGTAAAAAAGTGGAAGAGTAATAATTAGTGTACCTGGAGCTATGTAGCCTATTGAACCACAAAGTAGACCATCTGTGGAGCTGAAGGAAGTTGAATCATTGATGGAAGTATCTTCATCTGCAACTTTATTGATTAGTCTTGAAATGCCAAAATCAGTCACCAAAGCTGTCATGTCATCGTCAAGGAGAATGTTGCTTGGTTTAAGATCACAGTGAACAACTTTAGTGGGAGAATGATGATGTAGATATGCGATTCCTTCTGCTACATCATTGCATATGCTCAGTAACTGAATCAAATCTAACCCATGTCCTTTCAGTCGACCATGGCTCGGGTACAGATGGTTTTCTAGGCTTCCTTTTGGCATGAATGGAAGAACAAGAGCTTTAAAGTCTGGCTTGCTGCAAATTGTTATGATTCTAATCAAATTTCTATGCCTTGTTCTTCTCAAGACTTGGCATTCCCTCTTGAAGCTCCTGGAAATCTCTCCAGCTGATTTTGAACTAATTACCTTCACTGCTATCCTTGTGTTATCTTGAAGAACTCCTTTGTAGACATGACCATATCTGCCTGAACCAATGAGACTCGAACTGCAAAACCCTCCTGTAGCTTCGATGAGCTGCCGGTAGGATATCTTCGGGTACTCTGTCTCCTTCTTCTTTTTCATTTCTTGATCATTCTCAGTCTCCTTTGCACTGAAAACCATCTGTTTCTTGAACTTATTGGACCTCAGTGCTAGAGGATACCCTACTATGAAGAATATGGCTGTCATGACTAATGAAAGAAGCAATGCCACGATGAAATTGTGTCTCTGCCTTTTGTGGCAATTGCGCATTCCTCTTATTGAACCACAGAGATGTGGATTCCCCAGGAAAGAGGTAACGGATAAGGAAGCAAACGCTCCTTCATTTGTGACATTCCCGGAGAAAGAGTTGTAGGAGAAATTCAGGTGCCTTAGAGTTGTTGATGTCTGCAGAGATTGAGGTATCTGTCCGGTTAACTGGTTAAAGGAGATGTCAATTTCTTTAAGGTAAGGTAATTGGCCAATGGTCATAGGAAGATTTCCCTTCAGCATATTGTTTGACAGGTTGAGGTATTCCAATGCTATGCAGCTCCCAAGTTGAGCTGGAATTGAACCCGAGAGATTATTTGATGATAAATCAATGGCTAGCACCATGTCCATTTTACTGAGCTGGAGAGGTATCGGTCCATCCAAGTGATTGCTAGACAAATTCAAGTACAGCTTCAAGCTGTTCAATGCAGCAACTTCACTTGGGATTCTCCCTGAAATCATGTTATGAGAGAGGTCAAGAATTTCCAGATTAATGCATTTCCCTAGGCTTGGTGGTATTGTTCCAGAGAGACGATTTCCATAGAGAAAAAGCCTTCTGAGCTGTGAAAGATTAGCAAAACTATCTGGGATATTGCCAGAGAGCTTGTTTCTTGACAACTCAAGAAGGCCTAAATGGAAAACATTGCCAAATGTGGCTGGAATTTCACCAGACAGTGAATTATTTGACAAATACAACCTCTCCAGTTTCTCCAATTGACAGAGCTCAACTGGTATGGATCCATTGAAGAGATTACTAGACAAGTTTAAGAGACTAAGATTAACAAGATTTGAAATTTCTGGAGGAATTGGTCCGTATATACGATTATCATCGAGATGAATCTGTACAAGATTAGTAGAGAGATTACCAATAATAGAAGGTAACTCTCCTCCTAAATGGTTTCCTGCCAACTCTAGTTCTTCCAAATTGGAAGAATTAGATAAAGATGCAAAAAAAGGTTTGAGGTCAGTGTTACCACTATGGCTTCTGAAGAAGTTGTAGGATAAATATAGAAACTGTAACTGTGGCATTCTATTTACAATATTCCCAGAAGGCAACTCCCCACCAAGAAAATTGGATTCCAGGTCAAGCCATTGAAGCTTTGAAGAGTTTGACAGAGCAGGAGGAATCTCACCTACAAGATGGTTTGACCAAAGAAGAAGAAACTTTAGCTCCCTAAGTTCACATTCATTCTTCAATGGAATTTTCCCGGTAAGGGAGTTATTAGATAGGTCTATGTACTGCAATACTGAAGAACCATTGCAGAGAAGTTGCATTGGGATTTCACCACTAAGATGGTTACTTCCCAGATCAAGATACACTAGGTTATGAAGAAATCCTAATTGTCTAGGAATGTTTCCTTGAAGAAGATTTGATGACAGGCTAAGCTGTTTTAGCCTCGACAACGAACCGATCTCCCATGGAATGTTTCCTTCAAAAAAATTCTGAGACAAATCAAGAATTTCCAAGAAAGAAAGATTAGAAAGAGCTGGTGAAATAGTCCCATGCAGAGAGTAATGACTTAGGTCAAGCTCTGTAATTCTATAACTATTATACCCTTCTTTTTTGTCACACTTTACCCCTAACCAGTTACAGCAATCATGGACACCAGAATCATCAGCATTCCATTTCCATGTCTCTAAAGCATGCTCAGGATCAGCAATAATCCCAGCTTTGAATGCAAGAAGAGCTGCTGCAGACTGATCACTCACCACAATTCGAGTAGTGGTGGTGTTTTCTCCAACTACTGTGTAGAAAACAGTAATCAAGAACAAGAAATCAAACATGGAGTACTTGCAATACCCCATTTTTTTTTTTTTCTTTCTTTTTTTGGAAAGCTGAAAACTGAAAACTGAAAATGAATAATAATGATAATGATAAGGCTTGAATGAAATGCATAAATTCAACAAGGGTTTTTATATAAAATTGATGAAACCTTGAAAAACTAATTACTCCAAGAAATGAGGCTGCCTAACTACCGTTGGAGGAAAGGATCACGGAGTGTTAACGTTTGGCGCGCCCTAGATATTTGACTTCAAACTTCTACGAATAGAGGACGAACACGTGTGAAACAGATACTCATGTAAGAATTTTGTTAAAATTATTATTATTATTATTTTAAAAGTCTTGGGACATTTGGTGGTTTACATGTCATCATTAATTAGGCCTAACTTAAGTGTGTTTAATTTCTGTGTTTTGTTGTGGGATTAGTGCATGTATTAGTAGTAGTGGAATATGCGTTGTTAAGGTAAAGATAATCTAGGTTATAGGGAACGCTTAAGTAAGGAGTTGATTTTTTTTTTTTTTTTTTTTTCCTTGATGATGTTTGATCATGAATCATGATATATATATAGATAATTGGTGAATTTTTAAATTATTCGTGTAATTGTTTCATATTGTTTGGACGGGTCAAACAATAGATTTTGACTTGTCTAAATAATGAATTTTGTAAAGTGATAGACCAAATGTATATATTTGTTATATATTAAGAACTTAGTACATAAAATGAAAGAAAATAGACCAATTACACTAAATACATGAATATTAGGGACCAAATTCATCAATTGGTCAGTTTAATTCATATTTTATTAATTTTTCATCGTTCGGGTATTTTTTTTTGTGACGTTTCAGTCTTTTTTTTTTTTTTTAAATTATATTTTGGCTAATTTTTCTATCAAGTTAAAACTCTATAACAAATCTTGATCTTTTTTCTAACTATTTTTAACTAGTTCAACCATATTAGAATTAGTATGAATTGATTATAAGGCTTTAACTTCAAAAATTAATTAAAATATGATAAAAAAGATTAAAAATAGTCAATTAAAAATAATAAAGAGATAAAAAAAAAATAGTAAAATCATCAAAATAATAAAAATTTAATAAAATAGAGATTAAAGGGAATAATTTTCATATGTATATGGCAACTTTCTATGCTGGTAGATATATATATATATATATATATATATATCATTATCAAAAGAAAAAAAAAAAAGATATATACATATATATATATATATATATATATATATTATATGTCGGCTCAAGTGAGATAAATTCTGATGTCATTTCATGAGTTATCTAACTTCTTTAGGTTTAGCAATTTTGTTTGATGTGTCTGCTGCCCTTTTTTGGTGTTTGGTACTACAGTTGTAGTGTGAAGTTGGCTTTGTTTGGTTTGCAAATGAGGGCTAAAAAAGAGTATCACTCAATGGAGAATACACAAGGGAATAATTTTTTTTTTTTGGAAAATCAGTATTCTTATCGATTAATTTGAGAGTAATTTATGGAGGGAGACCTTAAAATTGTAATACAGAGTTAAATTGCGGTACACGATCATCCCTGATGAGATTCACAATTTATGCACCTAAGTAAAGAGAACTACACTATTGGATTATCACCTTGTTATCGGAGAAGGGATTAAATTTAATCACTTAATAGAGCTTCTCATGTGAGGACCAAACACAAATTTTTATAAGAAAACTTAATCCGTGAACAATAATCATCAAATGAAGATAAACCAGGGTTGAACTTAGAATTTCCTACTTTGATATTGTGTTAATATATTATATTTTTATAACATACGGTAAATTAACTCAATTTAATATATTTTTTTAATGTTAAAAATTATATAATTATATCTTTCCAAATTTAAAAGTGAAGAAATATTAAAAAATAACCTTAAATATAAAAATCTAATATTTACACAAATCATGTTTATCCTATTTAAACAGAATCTACTATCATTATTTGCTCAAAATTATCCTATATGTTGTACTTATCCACAATTTTACTATTCTAAAAAATAAGATATATATTATTTAACAATTCATATTATTTATCATATTAAAATCATTTATAAGACGGCACGAGAAAATTATATATATATATATATATATATAATAAAATTTGACTCGAGAAAGATATAATATTATAATATAGTGCTTAAACAAAGAAATATTCAATGAATGAAAAGAATAGCAGCAAAACTCCACTGTTTGATGAATCCTCTATAGTCTCTTTTTTCTGCATGAAATTTTAGGACCACAGGAGTGGGTGGTGGAAGTACAAAAGAGACTAACGTTACAATTGATATAAACAAGAGCTAGTTGCTAATTTAGTACGCTTAAAGTATATATCAAGAGTATTAGAAGAATATCTATTTTTGTAAGATTTACCATTAATTATTCAATTAATTACATATATATATATATATATAGGTTTACATATACATATATATATATATATATATAGGTATGAGCAAATCCTTTCAAGAAAACATTATTTCATTTGTCAAAGTTGTTCCTTAAAAAAAGGAAAAGAGTCAAGCAGACATTGGTTTTTCTTTGTAAGAAAATATATTTTTAGTCTTGATTAAAAGTATCCATTGTAAAAAATAGTGAGTAATAATTTTTTTTTCCGGATATTTTTTCATTAGAAGTAAATAACTTATCTTTATAAAAAGATATTTAAAATCTGTAGTGTTGCAATTTGATATATATATATACTTCTTTTATTGTTAGAGATATTTTATGACACTTATACTTACATGAGTAGGAATTTCTTGTTATATTTCTTTACCAAATATAGTATGATTATTTTATTGGTGATTTAAGATAATTTAGTTAATAAACTGATCAGAAAACGGATTTGACTGTGTGCTAAGGTGGATGATTTGTTAAGTTGGGCACCCTCGTCACATGCAAGGAAGCCAAATGCCGAGAAGAATATTCATGGTGATGGTCCTCCAATGGTAAAATCAGAGAAAGATTCAAAGACACCAAAGTGTCTGGAATATATTGCTTAAAGGAATGAGATATCAAATTCTTTACACAAACGGAAGTTACCATTAGCATAAATCGCCAATTTAATCCCTTAAGTTTATGTTTTGATCTATTATGGTCCCTCATACTTATTTTTGTCCAAATTAGTCCCTTAAGTTTATGTTTTGATCTGTTATGGTCCCTCATATTTATTTTTGTCCAAAATAGTCCCTTAAAAAATTTTAAATTGATCAAAGTGGTCTTTTGACCGTTAACATCTAAATATTTCGTTAGCTCTCCTTTCGCGTGATATCCTAAACTCTCTTTAATTTTGAACAAAAGTACAAAAATATCTCTCTAAAAAAGGCACGAACAAGGAAAGTTAACGAAATATTTAGATGTTAATGGTCAAAGGGCCACTTTGATTAATTCCAAAATTCTTAAAGGACTATTTTGGACAAAAATAAACATGATGAACCATAATAGATTAAAACATAAACTTAAAGGATTAAATTGTCAATTTATCCTTACCATTATTTATAGAAGTATGTGAAACTTCTTTGAAATGCACACTTATGTGCCGCACAAAGTGAAAAATAGGTGTACCTCCTTGTACTTGATGTTAGAGTCATTAAATATTTAGTACCATAGATTGAGTGCGACCTTCGAAGTGATGGCATGTCTCAAAGTGAAATGAGCATAAACAAACTCAAGGAGCTGTCAGGTCAAGTTGCCTGGCCGAGGTGAGCAAACTTCAGATTATACTCACATTTAGTTTCTGCAAGGAGACATAACTTAATTGATAGCTAACTACACATATGATTTAATGAGTTATAAATTTGAAACATAAAAAAGATTAAAGCGCCTCAAAATAAATTTAAAAAAAAAGGAAAAAATTATTTAAATACTAATAAAATTATAATATGTATTTTTGTATTAATATAAAGAGGAGGGTAATAAAAAATATGTAGTC
>JAXGGT010000094.1:507850-528426 GCA_035583425.1 Marsdenia floribunda | reverse complement strand
GTGACATTGTATTACTATTAGTGCTAAAAGGTTACTGGTTGTACCTCAATAAGCACATAAAATAATGTTCTACCTACCATTTTTTTTTTTTTTTAATTTGAGATATTTTTACTTTTGTTATGTTTTAAAAGTATTACCTCTTGAATTATAAATAAAGTTGTTGGTTCTTTTAAAATTATTTTTTAATTTAGTGAGAAAAAGTATACATATATATATATATATATATATTTGCCGCATCACAGTTAGTAAAATTCCGTTTGTCTTTCGGGTATACTAATGTAAAAAAGAATTAATACATGGGACTCTATAACGTAAGAAAAATAATGTTGGGGGACTGGAATGAAAAAAGACCGAAACATCAGGGACTAAATAGAACTTTTTTCCTAGCTATAAAGAAAAAATCTTGAGATGCGTCATTCATCTCTCACCATTGAGAGGGTTTAAGAGAGGTTTTCATACTTGTTTGCCCTCCTGCTTGCTTCAACCTTTCTTATCTTCTTCTTCTTCTTCTTCTGTACCTGAAGATTATTGCAGTTTATCAAACTCTGGCTTCTACAGCTTGCTTCTTTGGGAGCCCCGGAGCTCTATTGCAGGGCTCACGGGGGCAGAAAACTCCAAAACGCAAGTCAAAATCTCTGGAGAATCCCAACTTCTTCTTCATTTCTACTCCTCAATTTCCTAAATTCTTAGAAAGTTCCTCACTTTCTCGCTCTTATTTTCCTCACGCAATTAAACTGCCTTCGCTGTACTCGCCAATTCCACTTCACTTGCACTCATTGTCTGATTCAACAGATGATAATTATACAGAAAACCTTCAGGAATTGGCTAATTTGCAAACCATTCCGAATGGGGTTTCTCGGGTTTTGCCGACCCAAGAGTCTGGTACAAGAGGCTTCGTATTAGACCCTCCTTGGATTTCTGCCCTTTTTATGAAGAATTTTTACTACAAGGCGAAGCTCAGACAAGAACTCAAGGTAGAATTTCAAGATATTGAGAGGCGCAAGTACTACTTACTGAGGAGGAGGCAAGTAGAGGCCGAGACTGAGGTTTGGGAGAAGACCGTGGAAGAGTATAGGGAGTTGGAAAGGGAGATGTGTGAAAAGAAATTAGCACCGAATTTGCCTTATATTAAGAAATTGTTCCTGGGTTGGTTTGAGCCATTGAGAAATGCTATAGAGAAAGAGCAAAAGACTAAAAGAACCAAGAAGAAAAAGGCGGCTTTCTCACCACAAATTGATTCCTTACCAGCGGATAAGATGGCAGTTATTGTGATGCACAAGGTTATGGCATTGTTGATGATGGGGGGCAAAGATGATAGGTGTGTGCGTATTGTTGAAGCTGCTATCCAGATTGGGATAGCAATAGAAAATGAGGTGATTATCCAATTGCTGTTCTAATTCTTGTGAAACTTGGCCTAAAAGTTTTAGCTTTTATGGGTTGTACTTAGGAGTTATAGTAAACTTTGCATTAGACATAGGAGGAAAGGAACAAAACGGAAGTGTGTCAGAGTTGTTGTTAATGCTGTATTCTGATTGTGATTTTTTGTTTCTTAAGAGTACATTGAATGGGGGAGAAGACCTTGCAGCACATTGTTTTATGTTCTTTGGGAAATGGTGGTGTAAAATGCAAAAGTAAATGACATAGGAAAACCTTTCTGCAAAAATGGACGAATTGCCATTCCTCGGGTGAAGCTTATATTTGAAATTTTCTATGCAGTCTAGGACTTGATTTTACACTGGAATATAATTATTTTCAGATTCTTTCAGATATACTATCAATCCCTGCTTCCACTTTACTGTTTTCTCATCTTATATGCTATTTTTATGAAACGATAGTTCACATCATCGCTAATAATGTTTATCAGGTTAGGATTCATGATTTCTTGGAAAAAACTAAGAGATTACGAAGAAAAACAATGGAAGATGAAGGCCATGGAGATTTGAATAATGAGATATTGATACTAAGGAAGCGTGTTAAGAGTTTGATTAAGAGGAATAGAGTTTCTGCTGTTCAAAAGCTGCTAAAAAATGAAAAGTTTAAGTCCTGGGGTCCAGATATACAGGCTAAGGTTTGATAAACCTGACTTATGGATAGTTAAACTTTTTAATATATAATCCAATTTATGTTAACCATGTTTCTTTTATTTGATGTTTTGCAGTTGGGATGTCGTCTAATACAATTATTAACTGAAACAGCTTATGTACAATATCCAGTTAGTCAGTCAACTGACAATCCCCCAGATTTCAGACCGGCATTTAGGCATTGTTTCAAGATAGTATCAAAGGAACAAGGGTGAGATCACATTTTCTTTATCTAATCTGCGTTTAGAGATGTTGACCCTATTTCCAAGAAGTTATCTGCAATATGATCACTTAAAGATGGATATTTAGTTATTCTCTAATCTGGATCTTGTGCATTTCTTTCTGTCGTGAGACGTTTCACTTAGAAAGTAATACGATGTTCTGAAAAAGAATGTGGTCAGTTTTAGGGTAACTTTTGTCATACTTATCCAACTCCATTTTGTCACAATATGATTAAAGAATATTCCTTTTCTTTCTTGACTTTGTAGGTTGTACCGTGTAAGGAGGTATGGAGTCATAGAATGCGACCCGGATATCACGTCTGGACTTGATAGAACCGTGAGTCAGTTTCTCTTATTTTTTACTGGTCAGATATTATTGTTTTATCTGCAGCTGTCATCCATATATATGTTTATATCGTCTTTCAGTTTGCTTTTTCAATTCAATGCTTGGAAATACCTGATCTCTGGATGTTATAGACATGTTTCCATACCTGAGAAATAGACTTTGAGAGCATTTGAGCTTTATTACATTCTTTTTGAATAGATAATATGTATTTCCTAGCGAGCAACATGATCTTGGGATAAATTGTACAGTTCTTAACATCAAACATTTCACTCTCTTTTGGAGTTCCTAAATGTTTTTTCTCTGCAGGTTAGACATATGATGATTCCCTATGTGCCAATGCTTGTCCCACCAAAGAAGTGGAAGGGGTATGAGATTGATTTAACATTTGAAGATTATTTGGAGCTTTCTTAAATTTTCGGGTTCTTGAGTTCCTTGAACGACTGAATTCTGACATAAGATGTTGTTCTTGACATTGATGAGATATATCTGAAAATAATATATAACTTGAATAAGGAAGTCTAACTATTTAAGTTAATAAAGCTAGTTTGTGGTTCCATTATCAAATGGTTGAGGGTGGCCAATGCTGTAAAGTTCTTTTCTGTCATATTTAGTATCAAACTGGCAATGTTATTCCAGGTACGACAAAGGTGGCTATTTGTTCTTACCTTCATATGTGATGCGTACACATGGATCTAGGCAACAACAAGCTGCTATCAAACATACATCTACAAAACAAATGCAGCAAGTTTATGAGGTCAGGCTTTAGTTTTATTCTCTTTGATACTGTTGCAAGTTTTTGCATGTCGCTTTTTCTTTAATCTCTTTGAATAGTCTGCATGTACTGTTCCTTTTAAATGACATGACTTATTCCATTCATAATGCAAAACCTTCTCTAGATTCGTAAGTCTTGGGATTGTCTCATTCTTCAGCATCTTGAATTTATTAAATCAATGACTAGATGCCTCCCTTGAAAGGGGCCGGTGAAAAAGATGTGATCTATAAGCCCTAGAACTTAAAAAACCATTGTTTTCTTTTCCATCTTGAGAATTGCAATACTATCTTTTACTTTCCTCCCCCCCCAAAATGCATATTTTTTAAATCCAGCAGGAGAAATAAGCCAGTGGAGATGGCAGAGGAGAGATACTTGATGGTGGTTTATTTGGTGGATCATGAAAGATAATGGCTAGTCATGAAATTATCTGAGTAGACCTTGTCATATCTTAATGAGAATTTCACCAACATAGTTAGAACATCTTGGGTATTGGTAGAGAAAAGCATTTGAACAATTATAGTAAACAATAAATAAATTCTTATATTTTCTCATCATCTTCATAATTAAGATGAAAGAGAGAGAATCTTAAGTGGAAGGTAAGATTGGAAAACATACCATAATCATGTTTAAGATAAGAAAAAATATCATAATTTTGCATTGGTAAGTGTAAAATGACTAATATGTTGTGACAAGTTGAAGCTAAAATGACTTATATTTGGGGTCGGAGGTAGTATTCCATAAGGACAAATGCTTTTCAGCTGCAAAACAAGTGCCTACCAACCTCATATCAGGATAACTTAAAACAAATGTAGAAGTTTTGATAGCAATTTTATGCTGTGGAGTTCCTTTATTGAAGGTTGTTTAACTTTTTTCATTATATTCTTTTATGAGTACTTACTCTTGGTATTTTGTTCACATATAATGCATGTAAACTGGAAATTACTGTCTTACAATTTTTAGCATATCCTGGAATTGCTCCAGTCTCCAATTTTATCTTATAAAGCGGAAGGATTAACGTGGAGCAATTTGTGGAGCAGGAATTACCTTTACAGCCTACTGAAATGAGATCGCAGTTGATTCGCTCTTTACTTTTCCTCCTATGTTTGCATTCTAAGAAAACAGTTATTTGCTTACTTGATTTTGCATGTATGTGCAGGCTTTGGATATACTGGGCAACACCAAATGGAGAGTAAACCGAAGAATTCTTCGTGTGGTAGAGTGTATCTGGGAGGGAGGTGGTAATATTGCTGGCCTGGTGAATCGTAAAGATGTAAGTTTCTTTTAAGATCCTAGAGTTGTGCAAATCATCAGTGTACATATCCATTTTAATTTAAATTTTTTTTTTTTTTTTTGTATGTGTAAAAGTCAATAAAAATCTTGTGTAGGTTTCTGTAGTGTTGTATGATCAACAGTATTTGTTGACCGTAAATCCTACCTTTTTTGCATGAGCTGCATAAAACTCTTGTGCTTTCTGCTAGATTTACTGGAATAGGAAAATTCTCTGATTTAGTCCCTTAACTATTTACATTTCCCTGAATTGGTCTGATAACTTTAATTTTATCCAAATTGAACCTTTATCTATTTTCTATTTCCCAAATTAGTCCTCCTAACCAAAATTGACCCAAATTTGATCACTTTACTAGCATATCCATTAAATTAAAAGGATATTTTGATCATTTCGTATTAGAAAAAATGAAAAAATTGAATAGATATATTAAATTTATTCATATCTCTTTCCCTTTTCTTGAAAAAAATGAGTATTTTGGCTAAAATAATATATCTATTCTATTTTTTTCTTGTTTTTCTAACATAAAATATCCAAATACCCTTTTAATTTAATGGATATGCCAGTAAAGTGATCAAATTTTGGTCAATTTTGGTTGGGAGAACCACTTTGGGAAATAGAAAATAGATAAAGGATCAATTTAGATAAAATTAAAGTTATAGGACCAATTTGGAGAAATGTAAATAGTTAAGGGACTAAACCGGAGAATTTTCCGAATGGAATAATACATTTCTGGTGAGAATGTTCTCAATCAACTTTTTCTTTAGTATATCAATTGTGCATAAACCTTTGTTTGCTATTTTGAAGACATCAATAATGTTAAATTGGAATATGACTGATTATTTCTGATTGCTAGTGCAATATGGAACTTATTTCTGTATTTTATTATTCTAAATGTTGGATTTACTTTCCATTCCTTTTATAGGTTCCTATTCCCGAATTGCTTTCGGATGATGTGGAAGAAATAAAGAAGTGGAAACGGAGTGTGAGAAAAGCAAAGAAAATTAATCAAGAGATGCATTGTCAACGATGTGACCTTGAGCTCAAGCTTTCTGTAAGATATCATCTTTGCTAAGATTATTCTATTTCCCATAAGGAGAAACTAGGGCTCCTTTTTGTTTTTGTCCCCCTACCCCTTCTTTGGTGGAGGCAATGATGACGTGCTTCTCTGCATTTTTGCCCCTGACTTCCCATAAGATAGTTGCCATGCTTCTGAAATATAAATAATTCTGCTGAAAGCAATTCTAATTGCTTCACCATTGTTTTCTAAATGAACTTACTTTGTAGTTGATTGAGGCTCTATTTGTCTTAGAGCAGGTGGCTCATAAGATGAAAGATGAGGAAGGCTTTTACTATCCGCACAATTTGGATTTTCGGGGCCGTGCATATCCCATGCATCCACATTTAAATCATCTAAGTTCTGATCTTTGCCGAGGAATTCTGGAGTTTGCTGAAGGACGGCCGTTAGGAAAATCTGGTTTGCGTTGGCTGAAGATACATTTGGCAAGCCTTTATGGAGGGGGTGTCGAGAAGCTTTCCTATGATCAGCGTGTAGCTTTTGTGGAAGAGCATCTTACTGATGTAGTAGATTCAGCTGAAAACCCTGTTCATGGTAAATGCTGGTGGTCAAAAGCTGAGGATCCTTTCCAGTGCTTAGCAGCTTGTATCAATTTATCTGAAGCCTTAAAAAGTTCATCACCACACACTGTTATCTCCCACCTGCCAATTCACCAGGTACATGTTGCTTATACTAGATTTCTGAACCTACACTCAAAAGATCACGTATAATATGACACAAAAGTTCTTTTTAGCTTCCATTTTTAAAACTGAAACTTGTCTATCAATATCGAAATCACAACAATGAAAATATACGAATATAAATCTAGAAATGACTTTGTGGCCATATTTAGGAAGTTCATCTGATGATTGCGCATTCAGGGTGCCACCCATTTCCTGAACAGAAGAAGATAATCTCTGCTAGAGGATATTCATAAATTCCACAGGAAATACTTCACCTTTATAACTATCTACAGGAACCCTTTATTTAAAGACTCCTTATAAGCTGGGTTTTCCACCTTCCTTCAAAAGCTCTAGGATTACTCTCTCTTCCCAAGAGCTTGAGATAGTTGTCTTCTGTGTGGCTAATGAATTTTGAAGGTCTCAATCAGCCAATGACAACTTCAGACATATTAGAAAATGGCACTGAATTCATATAATAACTTCTCATGATTGAAATTTCTGAGAATGTTGTCTTTGCACTGTTATACGCTCTCAGATGTATTCCTTTTGTGGGTAATGGAGGACTGTTAATTGCATGACATGGAATTATAGACATTCTACTGTTAAGGTCCCTCTAAACGAGTGAACTGTCTTCTTCGTTGTGGAAAACATTTTGATTTCTTCTCCAGGATGTTGAGTATATAATGAGGAAATGAACGTACATGTGAGAGAAAAAAGTACAAATGATAGTTCAGTCTAACCTTCTACTAGATTGCCTTTCTATTCAACTAGAATCTTTGGGCCTTTAGCCTTTCTAGTACTCTCAAGACCTCAATTTGTTATGCAATTAGTCTTCTTTATACATAGGTTACTGTTGGTCTAACAATTACAATTCTTTTAGTTCTGATGAAATTCATCAGCTTATATATGAAGTCAACATGATGCTAATTAGCTATAACATGTATTTCATTATCTTGTCCTTTAAAGCATTAAATCGTTGGTTTCTAATTTGGTCTTACAATTTTATGTAATAGGATGGTTCCTGCAATGGTTTACAGCACTATGCAGCTCTGGGAAGAGATTCTGTATGTTCATTGCCAAGACATGAATTTGTTTGTTTGTTTTTTTTTTTTTTTTTCTCTCTCTCTCTCTTGATGACATTATTTTGATGTATGAAGATAATTTAATTTTGCTTCATCTCTGAGTTCTATGAAAAAGAATTGCCTTTTTCTCATTAATTATAAAATTGAATCTACCGTATTACTACGACTATCTCCAGTCATCTGTATGGCTCACTTCTGCTAGTTTCCATTCATCAGAAAGTTGACAAGATATGCATAAATTTATTGCTATAATGGTTGAGACACTGCTTTATCCAGTTGACCTCAGATCATGTCGGCTTGAAGCCTAATTTTAATGTTTTTCATCTACCAACGTTTCCTGCTTTCCCTTCTTGTGGTATTTGTTACATTGTATTTTCCCTGACATTTTCCTGCTTTGGACAGTTAGAGGCCACTGCAGTCAATTTAGTCGCTCGAGATAAACCTGCAGATGTTTACTCAGAAATTGCTGCAAAGTATGTTGACATGATTGATATACAACTTTTTAGAATGTTGTGGTAGATTTATTTCAGACTATGCATATAGATTACTTGGCCTATACGTAGCATTATTGTCATAAGTGCTCCAGAGTCAACTCAGTTGCATGTATATGTCTATTGAGGATCAGAAGCTGTGAGTATCCTGTGACTTTTCTTGTGGTTGAAAGAAAAAATTGTAGATATTTGTGGGAATCTGGGAGTCTAAGTTATTTACTAAACAAATTATATTTTCTACTCTACTTCTTAACTCTTATCAGATTTAGACAACTTGCAGGCTTTATGGTACAGCCCAAGCTCTAATGGGCTCTGTCTAACTAACTATGACACTGTGCTATATCTAATCCTATATACATCTGGTGTATGGAAGTTTATTTAGTTTTCCTAAGAATTATGAGTAACTAGATTTGGATTGGGTTCCGAGGGAAAATTAGTTTACTTATGGAGAATGTATTTGGATTGAATTAAATTTCTGAATGTAAATACTTAATTTGTTTTAAAGTTGGTCTAGATATTGAATATGTTTAAGATATCCTCAACCGATTGATTAAATGAAGGACTCAATAAGAATTTGAAAGTTGCAAAATAGATGTATACTTTGTGTAAGCGTGTGGACTTACGTAAGATTTGGAGAAATTTAAACTTGAATTGGATGTAAGTTTTGGAGGAAAAGATATTTGGCTTAACAAATGATTAGTATAAAATTATTGGAGTAAAACACAAGACCAGTTCCTTCATGTTTGCACAACACAAGGCTTTCTTTTGTTTTGTTTAAATATGTCTCAATACCATTATTAAGCTTTTGTTTTTCTCCAGAATACATTAATGAATTTTCTATAAGAGCAAACTCAATGCAGAAAGATACTCTAAATATAGCTTGGGAAGGCTGTCACAAATCAACATTCAGTCAATTATGATGTATCTGAAAATTAAAATACAAAAATTTCCCATGGAACTTCTCAAATATGTGTATATAGTATTTGAGATAGCTGAGTATAATTAGAATTCCTTTTGAAAGTCACCTTTGTTTGACTTTCTCCTGCTACTTTGACATTGAATGTTTTAGCATTGATATCATTTCCATTTCAAATCCACCTCTTACAAATACTCCCATTTGCAATATTATCTTTTATTTTCTTTAATGGCTCTTCAAAATCATTTTTTGATTGCCAGGGTTCAAGATATTATAAGAACAGACAGCAGGAAGGACCCTGCCACTGAACCAAATGCTGTATCAGCCAGACTCTTAGTTGATCAGGTTTATACTTTTGTCTGTGAAATTCAGTGCAAAATTATATTGTTTCCTAAAGATCTTATAACATAATTATTGTTATTTCGTATTTATACCAAAAAACTTCCTACTGTTGGATCTGCCAGATAGACAGGAAGCTGGTCAAACAGACTGTAATGACTTCTGTATATGGGGTTACATATATTGGAGCACGTGAACAAATCAAAAGGAGGCTTGAGGAAAAGGGTCTTATTGCTGATGAGCAGCAGCTCTTCACTGCATCTTGCTATGCTGCTAAAGTAAGTAATGGCACCAAATTCTGTAGGGTTCTATTATATGTAGTTGGGTAACGCCATGCTTTATTAGATTGAAACAAAACTGAATTGATAAGCATATTACCTCTTCATAATTTGTAATTCTGGAGGCAAATGACATGTACTTGACTACTTTACTTGGTAATTAGACATTCTGTAGTCTCCTTCTAGAATATAGATATAATCATTGCATTTTAGGATCTGAAGTTGGAGGAACCTAGGTGTATTGTAGATTTTGCAAATCTTTATATCTAGATGTACTAGAATAAAGTGGGGGATTTGTAAGGTGATTCTCTCTAACATGTTTCCAACACATTTGACATGTTATGTAGAAAATAATTCATTTAATTCTTCCATTTGCTGATCTTTTCCATGCAAAATTCTATAGAAGTGGGACTCTAGCAGAACCTATAATGAGAAGTATCTAGTTTAAGAGCTTTGGCTGCTGGTTTAACTAATTCCTTGCAAAATATTTCGTTTTAGTAGTTCTTCATGTGCTCTGATCGGATTCTGAGATGAGATTATGCTATTGTTCACACTCAAGTATCATATGGTACTTATTAGGACACATTTTCATGGTTTGACTTACTTATTTGCACTCTTTAGACACACACAACAATGCTTGCATTTTGCAATTTTTCAAGTTGATTTCACTAGCAATTTGGTCACCAATAGCTTCTAGTGCTTTCTGATATCCTTAGACTACCTTTACATTTATTCATGCCAACCATCATCTATTTATCTCTAACCTGTGTCTGTGAGATTAGCACTGATTCTAAGTACAGAAATCTCAAAATTGTATGCCTATGGTTGTTTACCTTTTTTGCCATTCTTAAGTTGGGAATGCTTTCTAAGAGGTATTATTCAAGTGCAGGTCACATTGGCTGCACTTGGGGAATTATTCCAAGCTGCTCGTGGTATAATGGCTTGGCTTGGTGACTGTGCTAAGGTTTCTAGATCTGTGTGTTAATTATATTATAATGGTGAGGGGTCTATGTGAAATGGAATATTTATCTATGAATTTTAACAGGTAATTGCATCAGAAAATGAGCCTGTGCGTTGGACAACTCCACTTGGTCTTCCTGTTGTGCAACCTTACTTTAAAACTCAACGACATGTTGTAAGTACTCTTCCTACAAATGCTTGATTTTATTAAATGTGCTATTGAATCGGGCTTGTTATTGTCAAATGTTAGGGATAGGAAAGCAAATGTTAATAGGGGCTGGTATTGGAAGTTGTAAACAGTGTTCAAAATGGAGCTTCTTGTTTGAATAAGACTTTGATTGTTACCAAATGGAACATCTTGTTATGCCAGTGTAGCAGGTTTTTGTGATTAAGGACTTTTGAGCTAGAAGTTGAGAAAACATGAGAACAACTGGTGCATGTCGTTTATCCACCTGACCCTGACATTAGCAAGCAGTTGTTCACTGAACAGTTCTAGAATATATGTGATTCAATATCTTATTATATTGCTTAAAATGATGATTGTTTTAAAAATAAACAATGAATTTTGTGTCCAACATTTGAAGCTTGTGCTATTCTATCTGAATGTCCTCCACTGAAGAACATTTTGATCACTGTATTATCCAATTAATCATTGCATCTGCAGATAAAAACTTCACTTCAGGTGTTGGCATTGCAGCGTAGCAGTAATTCAGTAAGTTCTATTTATTTTGGTATGACTGTCTAAAGTTAAAATTCAGTCTTGTGCTTTGAACATTTTAATGATTCATTTAAAGTTTCACCTTAGGTTGAAGCTAGAAAACAGAGAACTGCTTTCCCTCCAAATTTTGTACATTCATTGGATAGTACACACATGATGATGACTGCAATAGCCAGTAGAGATGCTGGACTGCATTTTGCAGGTTTGTATTTCCCATTTGGATCATAAAATATTCAGACTATTATAACTGTAGATTTTGTAAGTGGTTGATTCGTCCAGCAGTACGTGGTTGTGACAGCGCTTCATTTTGTTATATTAAGCTTCTAAGAAATGCTATTCTGAAGTTTCTGATGAATTTAATACCTTTGCTGTATGGCACTTGTGGAGTCCTGTGAAACCAAATTGTCATGGTATGTCTCTACCAAGGATAAATAAATTATCTGATAATCAAATTATTCATGTTTTTATTTAACCTCTGAATTATTTTGGGTAACTTATTAACGTTAGCTTTGGTGTAGAATTTTGGAGGTTTCCCCCAAATACCCCACTTTTCTTCTGTTTGGTGTCCAAACTTGAGGAGAGAGGAATTTTAACCATATCGTTGGGCTAGTAATGTCTTACAGCTGAAATAAGATCTGCATAAATATGAATAAATAAATTAGAGATGGGCACAACTCTTAAGTTCTAAACATGTAGTAATGAAAAGATGTCGGTCCTGTAATGAAAAGTAATACAGACCTCTATATTTTAAGGTTAAAAAATAATTCTTTTGTAAAATACGATATAGAATAAGACAACTTGCAGTGTAAGAACAAATTAGCTAGGAGCCTGACCAAATAGGGACTATTCGATTTTTATCAATAATATGACATTAGGGCTTTCCTTTTACCGGTTGCTAGGGATATCAAAATTTTTATGTGTTTGATTTTTCAAACTGTGATTTGTGAGGTCAAAAAATGTATGAGATGCATCTGCGTTAGTAGTGGTTGATAGAATTTGCTTTCTGTGGAAAGGATTTTATCTCTGGCATATATTTTTTGTGCAGGAGTGCACGATTCCTTCTGGACGCATGCTTGTGATGTTGACAAGATGAACCGGATACTGAGAGAAAAATTTGTGGAGCTTTATAATGCACCTATTCTGGAAGATGTAAGACTTATATAACAGTATACATTCTTATACATCACCTGTTAGAAAATCAAAATAGGTATATTTGGATATAGTTGTGATACAATTTGTTGGATCTAGCCCCACTTTAGGTTTTGACTCCAAGTAATAAAATTCTATGGTAATGTAATAATATATTATTCAATAATGAAGAAAGAGAAGTAAAGTAAACAAAAATACAAGAGTTCATAGGTGAAAAAGGAGCAATCTTTAATAAGAAACCAACCAAGATAAGAGGAATACAAAAGTAGAAACTTTTAAGACGAACTTATAAAAACCACAAGTGGTCTACATATTGAATTAAGCTCACAAGAGACTACATACTCCTCAATAGTCTTGACAAGGTTCATATATTTATATGTAGGACCTAAAACATAATCCTTGTTAGACGATAATTAGAGAGACCATAGACACTTTCAATTTGCTAGTAATCCAGAAATTTTTAGGTAACAATTATGCTAGTATAGAATTAGACTACAAGGAAAGTTCCACATAATTCCCCCATAAATTCAGGAGAAAGCTAACAGTTAAATGACAGTTTTTTGACTCGATGTATAAACTGGCTTCTCATAATTTGATAGTTTAATTCATGAAATTTAACCAACTCATGAATATAATCTCTTTATCCTAACATTTGTTTATGTGAGCAGTTGCTTGAAAGCTTCCAAACATCATATCCAACTTTGACGTTTCCTGATATACCAAGTAGAGGAAACTTCAACTTGGAAGAAGTTCTGGAATCTCCATATTTCTTCAACTGAGTGAACTAAAGCTAAAGAGGAGACATATTTGTTGGAGCAAAGAACAAGCAAAAACAGCAAGCAAGTGACATATGAGAGCAGCAGCCAAGGTATGTGATCAAGATACCAAGGATATGCTGTCACACGAAGTAGCATGCGCAGGATTCCTTCCAACAGCTTTCAGCACTTAGAGAAATCGACATGGGATACTACTGTTGCTGCTGCAAGAGCCTCTGAAAATAACCTGATGATTCTTACAAACATACAAAAGAAACTTCAAATTCATCTTGTACAGGTTCCTTGGACAAAAGGGAATAGAAACACACACACAGAAAAGAAAATGACTTGCATCCATGCATGCTAAGGGTTTGAAGCATACGTTGCATTCTTGCTTCCCAGCATGCATTCCTCTGTTACATAAACACAGAGGAAATACCTAATTTTATTGACACTTGGGAAGATTTTTGTAGGATAGGGAGGAAAAATTTGTGTGTTGTAAGATGTGCTCTGTACATGTTTTTCCATCTATTTCAAAGTTTTCTTTTTTTGTGTAAATATATGTAACTCTATAACATTTATAGTATTTCCCTTGCTGTCTTGTAAGGAAGATTAGTCTTCTATAGTTAAAAATCTGATATTTACCTCTATGTTCATAATTTTTTATGAATACAGATAAAGTTACAATCGTGAGAGCAAGGATTTATATTTGTTATATCATTAATTTTATTTTTGGATTGGATATCAATGGTTAAAATTTTTACACTTGCTAATTTAAAAATAATTAAATTAACTATTAATTATTAAATATTAAATATTAATAATAAAATGAAAATTTAGAAATTTATTTATTTAATTTTATGAATAAAATTTAGTAATTTATTACTATTATATAATAAAACTTTAATGATAAGTTTTGTATAAGACAATATCATTCAAAATAATTTAATTAGTTAACAAAATTTAAATATTTAAATTTATTACTAATTATAATACCTAATTAAAATTTTAAAGTAAAAATAATAATTAAGAAAATTAGTGAATTTAGTCTGTAGTATTTATGATTTTGGTGTGATTAATTTTTTTTTATTTAATAAATAAATTAGTACATTCAAAATAAATTAATATATTTGATTTTTTTTTTTTTTTTTTTTTTTTTACAAAATCTATTATTTAAGAAAATCAAATTTTGTAAAAAAAATAATTAAATACATTAATTTATTATATATTAAATACTTAATAAATAATAAAAAAAAAATAAAGAAAATAAATCAACAACATTAATAATTAATAATTAATGAAAAGTTTCAGAATTTTTTATAATTATAATTATTATTACTTTTAGAAGGCACACTCTCTCTGTCATTTTTATCTAAAGCCCGGTAAGTCTTCTTCTAAAACCTGCCCCTTTCAGTTCCCAGTTTTGTATTCTCTTTTCCTGTTAACGTTCTGAGACGAAGGATAATTGAACCCCAATGGTGCTGTCTAGAGTTTCATCAGCTCTCCTTCGTGGCTTGCTCCATAAGAACAACATTCGGAGCTTCTCTTCAAGTATAGTATTTTTGAGAATTTGATTCTTTCTCTTTCTTTTTTTTTTTTTTTTTTTGTGTTTTTTGATGAAATTTTAAAATTTTTTTTTTTTTTTATTTATTTTTAGATGCTACTGAAGCCTTAAATCGAAGAACAACTGAGTCAATGATGAACGAGATGTTTACATTGGATATCAGTTCACAAATCGGGTCTTGTATGCCGCTGTCGATGATGCGAATTGGGACCCTAATTCATAACATTGAGCTCCGACCTGGTCAAGGTGGGAAGATGGTTCGATCTGCTGGGACCGTTGCCAAGATTCTCACCGAGCCCAGCGCACCCGGTGCTAGGTAAATCAGATTTTCCTTTTTTGTTTTTTTTTTTCCTAATATAGCGTTGCTTTTTAGCTGAAATTGGAGTATTTTGAGTTTCAAAGTTTTGGAGAATAAACTACACTATTTATTGGACTTCTCTGTAATGTGGCTGCTGCTGGATGCTTATCCTGAATAATGGAAATTTCGGAAATATTGTCTGCGAGATGTTATTTGCAGTCCTTTTATAATGTCATTAGAAGGGTATTGTACATTCTGTTGGATTTTATATGATTCCTTCTTATTGGACTCAAGTCGGGTTCCTGGATTTCTGTTGCAAGAATCCTCAGTAGGGATACAGGTTGAAGCAATAAAGCTTAATATACAAACCTGAGCATTGAGGGTTGTAATTTGATCATACTATGCTGAAATAGATTAAAGTTACTCAACCTGGTCGCTCTGTTCTGTTCTTGTGACAATGTGATGGACAATATCAAAGATTCAAACACGTCTTATTAACCATATGTTGCTGCTCTTTGGGGGATAAGGTGCTCTGAGTTCTTAATGGATAGGGTAGATCATCTTGTGATTTATTTATGCATGAGTTTCAATTATCATGCATCTGATCCTTTGAACAAAATAGTTGACAACTGTTGGCATTTTGTCGTTCTAATGAATATAAATTCTACTTGTAGGTTTTGTGAGGTGAAGTTACCATCTGGGGTGAAGAAAACAATAGATGTAAGGTGTAGAGCGACAATTGGACAGGTATCAAACCCAGAGCATGGAACAAAGAAATTAAGGAAGGCTGGACAGAGTCGTTGGCTCGGGCGGAGGCCAGTAGTGAGAGGTGTTGCAATGAATCCAGTTGATCACCCGCATGGAGGTGGTGAGGGAAGAAGTAAAAGTAGTGGAAGTCATGGAAAGGGTTCACGGACACCTTGGGGAAAGCCCACTAAGGGTGGCTATAAAACTGGTCCACTTAAAAGGAGAAAATAGTTGCTGAACTTTGTAGCAGTTAGGTACATTTTCTTTAAGATGTTTTCTTTTTCTTCCTTCTGTATTGACATTAATCTCTGGAATTTTGTTTAGAATTGATTTTTGGTTTGCCTACTGAATTTGTCTTGAGCAAAATCATTCTCCAGTTGGCTGAAGTTGTTCTGTTGGTAAATCTGAATTACATGAGCCTTTGCTTTTGTTGTAACTGATTTGAGGATTGTCATAGATGATGTTAAAGCAAGAGCTAGTAGTATTTTTAAATGTTCTGCCAAGCAAAGATACATATTACGCCTTACATTATATGTATAACTCAGATTCCGAGGGAAAAACTGAATAGGGGCATTGAAGAAACCCTGAAAGGATCACCCACCATTTATTGATCAAGGAGAGTTCTTTTTACAGTGCAGACAGAAATGCTTACATTTCATGAAATCAGCTCACCAATGGCGGCTGCAGCAACATTTTATCCTGATCTCCTGATACAAACTGTAACAGGAGAGAAACGCTTACGAATCACTAATTCGTTCAAGTTTTGGCAATGAGGTTCCAGATATAAAACACTTGATGAGTGCAAGAGCTTCTTTTGGTCTATGCAGAGGAACTTCATGGCCCGCTCCTCTAACGGTAACAAAATTCAGCCCTTCATACTCCTGTATCCATCCTCCAACCTGTTTCATACATAAAAAAACATAACTACTACCTTAATCTGTTAAGCTAAAGAGAATAAACCCATAACACATTACGCTTGCTCAGTTCATGAGAGAAGTAACATTTGAGGTTCCAAGAGACAGTTCAGTGAGTCAAGGGATCAACCCTTTTTGGCCAAGCTTTATCCAGACTCCAGGGGAAAACAATGGAAAGAAAAGAGTACTCACCTGCCCATCACTGTACCAAGGACGCCATGGACCAATTGGTTGAAGCTTTAGAGCACCAATGCTGTAGCGAGTGGACGTGACAGGAATTACAGCATCTGTATCACCACTATAGTTGAAAGATGATAAAATAAATCAGTTACATAGAGAGAACCAACCATTTTAATTCTATGTCATTGCTTTTGGATACAACATACTACAATGAATGAATGCATTCAGAAGAGAAACTTTTTTTATGTCCCTTTTGAAGGTTTCAAAGGGTTCATTCTTTCGAAGGGCTAAAATTCTTTGTTCAGTGATGGTTCCAGAAAGGCTACTCATGAAGCCATCTCCAATGGAGCATTACTTCATTTTCTTGAATTAGCATGTAGCTGAAAAGAATAACAAGAAAAACCTGAAAACCCAAATTCGAATCCCAGCATGTATAAGCTCTTCATAAATGTCCAGCACTGACGTAGGAGAGTCCTTCCAGTTAAGGTATACCACATCACTGTACAAACAATTAGATGCAGTGAAATTACACATTACTTCATTCATACAAGGTATATGGTATATAAAACAATCTGCAAATAAGGTACATTCTATAGCATACTACCATAAGTTAGGCGGAATAATTGAAAATGATATACCTACTACTGCTTGCATCCAAATAATATTATTGAAGAAGTTACCTGCAAGTTTCCCATATGGATGAATTGTCTCTATTGTAAACATGCAGAGCCTTTTGAACCTCAGGGAGATTGAAATAAATTTTCGAGTGCTTCTCTGTGCAGGGATCATATTCTCTCCTGAGAATTCCAACCTTCTATAAAATGATATAAAATTCATTAGTCACCCAAAACAAGTACTGATAACTGAGTACTGATTCAAGTGTATTATACTTCCATGTCAACTAAAAGCTCACAATGTGGGATGAATTCTCCACTCTAAGACCAACCGCCACAACACTGGGCCCACAACCTGTGTTGTGACTATAGACCTAGCAGCACCCAGGTCAACTACTTATTACCATCTTCGTTGTACCAAACCAAAAGAGAGAGATATGCTGAATTAACAATGAATACATAGACCTATGCTTATATTCCATATAGCATCCTTACATACGACGTGGGATAGGGTATCAAAGTACCCATGTTAATATTGTTTTGCTAAGGAAATGGAAAACTATACTAGTGACCAATGACAAACAAATAGTTTAATTCTATAATTCACTTTCAACTAATGTCGGTCTAAGATGTGTGTTCATACTTCATATTCCACAAATTCATTTACTGAACATTATTTTCCTGGATATCTTCAATTCTGTGTGTTGATGGACATCCATCTAGGGTCAAAATAGTAACTTCACCAAAATTAGGATATATATATATATGTAACACCAGGGCCAACCAGGTTTAAAGATATCAAAACTCATTGCTATAAAATAGTGAGCTTTAGGCTCCACAATTAAAGTAAATAGTTTAACTCAAAAGTATAAGAAAAGCAAGTGTAAGAATCAATGACTTCTTAGACTCACATTTCTCCTTTTGAAGAACTGGTTTAGCATACCAAATTTGACTGTGCAAGCAGGAGTAAAGATGCTATATTGGTCGATATTTCCCATTTCCTCAGTAGCTATGTCAAGAATCTTGTTACACTCCTCTGAGGGTTGTATAAATGATTGTAAATCACAATGAATATGCAGCTTCTTGAATGTCTGGTCGGATATCATACCAGTGGACCAAATGAACTGGAAAAGCCCCAAGTGATCATGAAAGTTATCGGTTAAAGCATTTCCAACCTGCATTGCACACTTGTGTTGATATTGCTACCCTGTTTATGTAGGCCTATTTAGTAGCTTTCACATCAGGAAGTAAATTACCTACCATGAACCCCTTTAGATTAATTGTCTTGTCCATCTCAGCAACATTGTGCCTTACAATAGTCTGGCTTAATTGTGGAACATAGTGTCCTAAACAGAAAAGGAATTAATTTACACAGTATTGATAATATTTAGGATAATTGTGACTTTTAATGAATTCATCAGTTACATCTGCTAAAGTACAAAAATAACAAAAAGATTCCCCTTAACCTCTGTTATGGGAATACTGGTACATCTTCACTGAGTTATCAATCAGAAAATATTATAAATTAGGCAGAGAAATATAAAGTAGTTAGAATAAACCTTCTTCATTAATTTAAAGAAGAATAACAGAAACAAGTGTCAACCAGGAACAACAATCAAGAGAAAAAAATACTATTGAGGAGAGTCCTGGGAGAAAGAAAATTTAAACAATTATTCTACTAGGGCAAATTCCATTAATAACTTCCCCTATTCCATGAAGTCAAATGTTGCAACCTACATTATGTTTTGTTCCTCTATTTGATTTCTTAAATCATTTTAACCATTTCTCTTTGGCTTACTACTCATAATCAACAACAGATTTACAAGATTTCCCGTATAGTTAGTTTCTGAAATGTAATAATGACCATCACGGATGAATTAATCAAATGGACAGCTAAAGCCTAATTAGCATGAGCTCCAAACTTCTCTTGCTAAGTAAAAATTTCATGACTTTGACTTAAAAACAAAGGGCACTTGGAGTTCAGTATTTCATCATTAAGGAATCGAAAATTTCAGGTACTTAATGGTCAGTATTACTTTCAGCATAAAGGTATTGAAAAGCTGTGCCACTAAGGGCTATGTGCTGTATCAAAGCTATGTGATTAAAAAAGAAGGGGAAAAAAAAAAAAAAAACGGATCCTGCACCACCTCATGGCCTTGATGGAGTATATATAACATTGGTAACATAAGTTGATTGGTGGAACTCTGTATATTTGTGATACCTAGAACAACCTTTTTTCCCTACTTTTTTATCTTTGGGTTCATTCATTCCAAAGCTCTTTATCCTGGATTCTTTATCATGGCCTAGTGATATTTGATACATACTAGAGTTTCTACCCACAGTATAGTTAAGAGCAATTAAATCACCAGCAGTACAGAGGAATTAACTGCTCCTTAACATAGAAAATATAAAAGTAAAGAATCTTTGTTCGTTGGGTACAATTAATAAACAACTGTCTACCTACATGGCTGTGTCCCACAATACAGATTCAAATCATCTTGCATACAAAAGCAATTTGATCATCCAGAAGCATTCAGAAATTTACTGCAGCTTCTCAAAGTAATGACTATAAAAGCAAATAATGTGCAATTCTATACCTGCATAACTCTCTCCAGATATATAGAAATCCCTTCCTTTATATTGAGGAAAACGTTCAAACCACTTCAGCAAAAATACCAGGGAGTCTGCAGCTGCAATGTCAAAGTAGAAGGTCAAAAAACTCTTTGCATGAGAAGGAAACAAAAGAAACGTCTCAGACATCAAATGTAAAAGAAATACCAGTTCTTTTGTCCCCATTGGTCAGATAATCAGAAGTAGTGTTTGAATATGAGTATCCAACTCCAACAGGAGAGTCGAGGAATAATATATTTGCAACTACAAAACAGCCACTTAATAATTAGTTGTCTCTGTTTTCAAACAATCATTTCAAGTTTACACCATATGTATGATCCAAGTGTAATATATAATAAATCCATAAGTAAGAAGACTTGATATTCTTCGACTAAGAAGACAGAAATATCAAATATATCTATATTAGCTAAAAGTTCTGAAGGATTGCGCTATGTTACATATTAGGAAACCTACACCATTCAAATTAGTTTGCAAATATAAGTAACTTGAAACAGA
>JAXGGT010000094.1:458773-477769 GCA_035583425.1 Marsdenia floribunda | reverse complement strand
ACCCTCTGCAACTTAGTTCCTCGTTCTCTTCTTCTTCATCATCATCATCACCAACCACTCTCTCTCTCTCTCTCTCTTATAGCTTATAACTTCCTATCTTATCTGTTTCTCTTGTTTCATTTAATTTCTTTTCCCCTTCCCTCCACACACCCCCCCATTCCTTTTTACTCACTTTTCACCGTACCGTTTTACTTCAATGTTGCAGAAACTCTTCCTTTAGCAAATATCTGTGTATATATATATACACATACATACACACACACACAAACATATATATCTTCTTTTAATTTCGTGAACAGTTTGAAGCAAAAACAATGGCTCCCAAGACTGGCAAGACGAAACCACACAAAGGTAAAGGAGAGAAGAAGAAGAAGGAAGAGAAAGGTGAGACCATATATATATATATAGATAGCTAGATATAATTCTTCTTCTACCATTTTAAGACAATCAAGAATGAATCTTGAAGCTTTTCCGACTTCACCCGTTACCTGAAAAACTTCATTCTACATATCAGCATTCTCTCTCTTTCTCTTTCTCTCATCGTTTTTTTTTTTTCCTTTTAAATTCTTGCTTGATGAATGCAGTACCGCCGACTGTAATAGAGATAACAGTGGTTACACCGGAGGAGTCACAAGTAACACTGAAGGTATTAATTAAGCAAAAAAAAATTATATATATGTATACACACACAATAATTAATTAATTAAGTTTATAAGTTTAATATTTTTTTTTTTTGGAAAATTGAGGTATTTTTGTCTCTTTCAAGATATCTATTGTATTTCGAATTCATAACATCTCGAATCATAAGTAAGGTAATACGCCTTCTAACGTTTATAAGTTTGATTGTAATTACAATCTTGAACGACAGGGAATATCGACGGACAAGATTTTAGATGTAAGAAAGCTGTTAGCCGTCCATGTTGAGACGTGCCATTTTACCAACTATTCCTTGTCGCACGAGGTATGTATATATTTATGATTTTTTTGTATTACTACTTCCTCTCTTCTGGTACCGTAGCATTGATTGTTTGTACTTTCACCCAAGAAATAGGAAAACAACACAAGTGTTGTCATTCTCATTGTCCCATAATAGAAACTGTACTATTAATACTCCTCCTAGCAACAATTTATAACAAATTAAATACTCTTTTTTCTATTTTAAAACTTAATATTTATTATTATTATTTTAAAATTTTGTTCGTCTTTAATATAACTCGAACACATAACTTTTTAGATTATAAGAGAAACTGCGATGAATTGAATTTACACATATTCTTATATGTCAACTCGTATTTATTACTTTAAAAAAATTAAAAAATAATTTAGTATTTTATTATAATCACTGTCTCTAGAATCTTGTTAATATTTGACAAAATATATATATATATATATAGATATTATATGAAAGTATTAAAAATGGTGAAAATTTAAAAACAAGGTGATAGGTCAATCGGTGTGGTTTCTATTATTCAGGTTCTTTCACTTTATCAAGTGAGAGGTTTAAGTTTAACTAATGTTGAGGAGGTTTTGAGTTGGATTGATGTTGGAAATGATTTTGTGCTTTGTAAGTCTCCTTTCATAGATCCAAATATTTAAGATTTTGGTATGTTTGATTTTAAACATTTTGATATTTTAAATTCTAAATAAATTATATTTAAATAATTTTAGTCTTTTTGAATGAAAAAAAGATTTAAGTAAAAATAATAAATATCTTAAAACTACCCGGACGTGCCCTTGCTTAGACTTTTTTTGGTTCAAAAGGATCAAAACTAAAAAAAAAAAAAAATCTATTTTATTTAGGATTCAAAGATGAAAATAAATTGTTTAAAACCAAACATATCAAAATTTTAAATGTTTGGAACTATGTACACTAATATCTTTTAATATAAAATATTGACAACTATTTTGAAATAACTAAAATAGTATATCTGTTTCAAAACAAATTAAATATTAATTTTAAATGTAAACTATGTTATTTTAAAATAAAATTAAAAAAAAAAATATTTAGTTTTAGAATATCAAAAAAAAAAAAAAAAAGGTTTTTATTGATATTCCAAATGCAAGAATAAATAGGGATTAAGAAATAAAAAGGTTTTTGATTAGCTTCGTCTTTTCACTTTTTTTTTTTTTGGGTACAAATGAAAGAAAAATGAAAAGTTAGTGACCACTTTGTGAAACTACATAGGTACGAGGACCAAGGCTGAAAGATACTGTCGAAATCACAGCTCTGAAACCTTGCCACCTCACCATTGTTGAAGGTATTATTTTTTGCATTTTATGAATAATTTTTCGATTTTAAATTTATATTTGAAAGTTTTGTGAATGATGTCGAGTTTAATATTTATTATGATCTTTATATAAATGTTAAAGTGAAACTCTTTTTTTAAAATATGAATTAGATTTGACAGATACAACTTGAATTGAATCTGAATTAGTCAAAATAATGATTTTAAATATACGTTGATCTAAAAAATAAGAAAATATATAGCTTAGAAACTTTATAATTAATAATAGCAACCTATTATAATTTTATCATAAAATTGGGGTTCTTTTATAATTTAAGAAAATATAATTTTGTAGAGGACTACACGGAAAGCCAAGCCGTGGCTCATATAAGACGACTCCTCGACATCGTTGCTTGTACGACGTCGTTCGGAGGTACATCTCCCTCTCCCAAACCAGCCGGTCGAACCGGACATAAGGATCCCGGCTCAAACGACTCGGAAGCTGCTCCAGAGAATGCCTTTACAGAGCCCATTCCGAAGCCCAAAATCTCCGACAAGAAGCCCGGCTCCGTCAGTCCAGGGCCCCAAAAATGGAAGCCGCCGAAGCTGGAAAATGTACCCACCGTTGGAGATGTGGGGGAGAAGGGCGATGCTGCTGCGGCAGCGATAATGTGTCCGCCACCCAGGCTTGGGCAGTTCTACGACTTCTTCTCATTCTCTCACCTCACTCCTCCCATTCAATGTGAGTTCCATTGCTATCTTGAATTCTTTTATCCCTTTTTTTTTTTTTTTTTTGATGAATTTTCTTTTAAATGAAAATAATTACTTTTCTCAGTGATGCTTAAATTTTTGTTTGAAATGCTGCTAAAATCTCCATTGAATTTGCTTTAGTGTTATTGTAAAGATCAGTGTTTTTTTAGAAGAGGATTAGAAAGTGAAGAACGGGGAATATTTTCTTGCTCAAATGGTATCTTTGCTCTTTATGAGTTTCGCTATTACAATTGGAAGTTAAAACTGTTTATTTACTAAAAATTATATATATATATATATAATGCCCCAATTGAAGATTATGAAAAGGGGAATGCATTATTTTAGCCCAAGATCTCATATTTCCCTTAAGACAAATATAAATATAAAAATTTGTCATTATTTTATAATTTGAATATCAATTAAAAAACAATGACATTTGTTATACTTGTATTTAAATATCTAAAAGTTCTTATTCATATTGCCAGACAAACTTTTAAAATTGAAGTATCTATTTAGTTTAAAATTATTCTCGGACTTCTTATTTCTTTTGTAAAGATTAATAAATTAGTACTAGTTATAAAATATTAATTTAAAGGTACTATGAAAAAGACAAGAAGTAGTAGTGATTACTTTGATAGTAGCAACTTCATCTATAATTACGGTTCGAGTCATGTTGGAGGCGAAAAAGTCTTATAATTTTTTTTTTTATTATTTTTTTTTAAAAAAGTTCCATGAGAAAAGAAAAATAAATGTTAACTTAAAGATAGATAACGAATATCTCGAAATCTCACTAACAAGGTAAAAAATGAAAAAAACCTTTATCAAATTTTAGATAATGATTTATGTTTTAAAATAACTTTTCAGTTGTTGAAAGACTTGACAATTAAGATTTTGAGATGAAGGGGAAGCACCTTTCTTTCATTTTGTGCTAGAAGTTGGAGAATGATGAGGTGATTATCCTATGTGGAGTTACAAATATTTTGGGGACAATGTTCAAAGAAGCTTCATGTTAGATAATAATCCATTTAAGAAACAGAAGTTTTAGGTATAATTAATGTAATAAAGAAACAGGATGCTGCTGATACGATCAGTAAGCTAAAGTAGGAAACGAGTAAAGAAGGAAAAAGGTACAAATGTATGCAGCCCTTTATGTATTGTTAGTGGCATTTGCATGTATTATTTCGTCTTTGTTTATGGCATATCAAGATTTGAGACTTGAGTGTGTGCTATGTGTAGCTTTTTCTAGTAATTTTCCTTGTTAATTGTGTTAATGTTTACAGATATTAGGAGATCAAGTCGGCCATTTCTTGAGGGTAAATCTGATGATGATTTCTTTCAAATTGACGTGAGTGTTATTTCCTGTGCTTTCTCACTTTAACATATGTTCCAAATATCTTGTTACTCTGAAATTGGATATGCTGCTGCAGATTTGACAGAATGATTAATTCTTCTGGATTGCAATGGATTTCAAAATTTTCTGCAGGTCCGAGTCTGCAGTGGGAAGCCAACAACCATTGTCGCATCCCAAAAGGGCTTTTATCCTGCTGGAAGACATAGTCTCTTGAGTCACTCTGTGGTTGGTTTGTTACAGCAATTAAGCAGGGCCTTTGATGCCGTAAGTAGTCACTTTTCAATTCCTTTTAATATCCTAGCTTCTTAACTCTTTTCATTTCTGAGGGACCAGGTTCTAGGGGTTCACTTTCTCATGCTTCATCAGACTTCAGTCTAATTATGGTGTTGATTGGTATTCAACAGGCATACAAAGCCCTAACCAAAGCTTTCACGGAGCACAACAAAGTCAGTAGCTTTGAAACATATACTTTGCATCTCTATTCCTGGAGTTAGATATCCGAAATAAATTTTATGTTTGAAAACAATCTGTTGTAATTTGTGTTTCTTGTTTCAGTTTGGAAATCTTCCTTATGGTTTCCGAGCTAACACGTGGGTGGTTCCACCTTTTGTTGCTGATCATCCATCAACATTTCCTCCACTTCCTGTGGAAGATGAAAACTGGGGAGGAAATGGTGGCGGCCAAGGCAGAGATGGCAAGCATGATTACAGGCAATGGGCAAAAGAATTCTCTATTCTTGCAGCAATGCCTTGTAAAACTGCAGAGGAAAGACAAATACGAGACAGGAAAGCTTTTATCCTTCACAGCCTATTTGTCGACGTTTCAGTATTTAAAGTAGTCACAGCAATAGAACATCTTGTGGAAAATGATTCTGGTTCTTCTAATTCATATGAGGAAAAGATTGGAGATCTATTTATAAAAGTGATAAAGGATGTCCCTGACGCAAGCATGAAGTTGGATTGTAAGAATGATGGGAGTCGAGTTCTAGGAATCTCACAGGAGGAATTAACTAAGAGAAATTTACTCAAAGGCATAACTGCAGATGAGAGTGCAACCATACATGTCAGTTTAAAAATATGTTTTGTTCATTTTCTTAGCACTTCACCAATTTGTTTCTTATTATTGGAAAAATTATATTCTATGGTGAACATTGTTTTTTACAGGATACTTCTACTTTGGGGGTTGTGGTTGTTAGACACTGTGGATATACAGCTACAGTGAAAGTTCTAGCCGAAACAGATTGCAGCAATAGTTCTGCTTCCGAGGACATTGATATCGAGGACCAGCCTGAGGGAGGCGCAAATGCATTAAATGCGAATAGGTCTGTGCAACAAGGCATAGGGGATTATTTTATTATTATTTTTTCTTAAACTACTATATTGTCAAATGTCTTTCATTCTAATGTGCTAAGTATTTATCCCTGTTTCTGTTGTAGAATAGCTCAATGGTTTTATGACTACCCTCAATCCATAATATCAGTCCTATTTGAAAAATTTTCTTTTCCTGTCTCTTTAGAAAATCAAAAATGTATTTTCTCTTTCTACTATATCTCTATTCTGTATGTGGTGTGCACAAATATACTAATTGAATCTTCCATTTTCTCAAGTTGCGAATTGGGATTATTTTATTCTTTTCTCTTACGAATTAAAACTACCTAATCATTTTCTTAATTCTTGTGCAAATCTCGGATGAGACTAATATTGTGGACCTTAGGTAGTAGTAATACGTTTCCATTTTTTACAATGTCAACAAACATTAATCTAAATATGTACATGGTTTCTCAGCTTGAGAATGCTACTTCACAAGTCCCCTCCTCAGTCATCTGTTCCAGTTCAAAGATTAAGCAATGCAGATATCGATGATTTGCATAATTCTAGGTTATTGGTAAGAAAGGTGCTTGGTGAAAGTTTGTTGAAGTTACAGGAAGAGGACACTAAAGATGCAGAATCTATTAGGTGGGAACTTGGGGCCTGCTGGGTACAGCACTTACAAAACCCTGCAGCAGGAAAAGCTGATTCTAAGAAGGGTGAAGAAGCTAAAGTTGAGCCAGTAAAGGGTCTTGGGAAGCAAGGGGGGCTGCTAAAGGATATAAAGAAGAAGTTTGATGAACGAAGCAATAAATCTGACTGCAGTAAGGAAGCTGCAGGTAATAGTGCTGATGTCAGCAAAAAGGAACTGGAAAAACTAGATGAGGAAAAAGAAATCATGTGGAAAGAAGTTCTTTCTGAGGCTGCATATCTGCGCCTTAAAGAGTCAGAGACTGGTCTTCACCTTAAGGTTGGCTATTGATACTTGTGTCTGGACATAATAATTTCCTAAATTGTTAGTCTCTCAATCCCATTTTAACCTTTTGCATATATTATGGGTATTTAAATATGAACATCTTACACATAAAATAAAACCTTAAACTTGATTTTCTTTCTCTCGTTTATGACTACAATTTTTGCTCTCTTGGAAGAGAGAATATTAAATGTAGTTAAAGACTGAAAAAAAATTTATAATATATTGATAACTATCAAAATGAGTAATATTTTGGGACAAGAAGTTGAAGCTAAAGCCACTTATATCTTGGGAATGGAGGGAGTACTATTTTCTGTAACAAATGTAGCGAATTGTGGTTAAGTGCTTATTTTCAAGATATGAGTTAAATCTGTAGTCTTCAAAGGAAGGGCCAGTAGATATATTAACAATCAACCATGAAGAACTTCAGAATCTCTGGCCATTTTTCTCCTATAATTGGTTTGTTTCATTTATCTTCGCAGTCACCGGATGAGTTGATTGAGATGGCACATAAATACTATGCTGATACTGCTCTTCCTAAACTGGTTTGTCCTTCATCTATTTTAATCTTTTTAGCTGTTTCTTGGATCTTCTGAGACTAGCAATTGTTGCATTTCATATGAATGACAGGTTGCTGATTTTGGGTCCCTTGAACTTTCACCAGTTGATGGCCGGACATTGACTGATTTCATGCATACGAGGGGTTTGAAAATGTCATCTTTGGGACGTGTGGTAATTGATTTTCTTCATCTTTCTCATATTGTCTCTTGCCTTCAGATCACCAAATGGATGCAGAATTGTGAATATTGATTGTGATTCATAAAAATTCTCAGATGATCAAAATGTTATGTCTGGTCAGTGCCTCAAACGGAAAATTATGTTAACAAAGTGGCATTACTTAGGCATATCTAATTGACATCTGACAGAAAATTTATTAGGTGGAAACTCTGGGATTTAGGATTCTCTACATGTAAATAAAACGTCAGAGACACAACCAGTTTGATTAGATCTAAGAGCAAAATCCTTAAAGTGAAGTACAAAAGTTTTATCTGCTGGTACTACGGGCTTAAAAGCTCATTTAAGAAAATCAAAACAAAAATTGTTGTCTTGCTAACATAATTCAAAACATAAGCCTGTTTAAGGAATACAGGAAAGGCATTTGATTGACTTTGAGAAAGTTGTTGTCTTTATAGCTACTTATAATAGCAGGAAATCAAGTTTCTATGAATTGCAAAAACCTTAAAAGGATTTTTCTTTTTCATAAAATATATTCACAAGTGATACAGATATCGGTGTATTTATTTTTCTTAATGCATATGTAAGTTTGCCCTCAAAAATTCCCTTGTAGTTTGATCAATGAATCATTAACCACTTTAATGTTGTTGAGGATTGGAAGCAAGTTGCACTGACCTCCTTTGCTTAAGATTCTTTCTAGGCTTCCTTTAATTTTTAAAAGTAATAATAAAATAGAAAAAAAGAAGCAAAAGCTTATTTGTGTTGCTTTGTTTGCATGATATTAGGTTGAACTTGCAGACAAGCTCCCTCATGTACGATCACTCTGTATACATGAGATGGTTGTTCGAGCTTACAAACACATATTACAGGCTGTCATAGCTGCAGTAGGAAATATTGGTGATTTGGCCATGTCAGTATCATCTTGTCTTAATGTATTGCTAGGTACACCATCTAATGAAAATCCTGATGAAGTTATTATGACTGATGATAACTTGAAATGGAAGTGGGTGGAAACATTCTTTTTAAAAAGATTTAGATGGCAATGGAAGGATGAAAGTCGCCATGATCTTAGAAAATTTGCCATTCTTCGTGGTCTTTGCCACAAGGTATGTTGTCTACAGGCTTAGACCTCTCTTTTCTAGTTGAGATTTTAATCTGTTGGTCGTTACATAAAATGTGAACTTTACCTTCAGGTTGGATTAGAGCTTGTTCCCAGGGACTATGATATGGAATCCTCATTTCCATTTAAGAAATCGGACATTATAAGTATGGTCCCTGTGTACAAGGTAAAAGTACCAGTAATTTGTGTCAAAAGTGTTCTTTCATTGATCTTGAGTTAGTTTAAAAAGAATGAAGCTTCTTTGACAGCATGCTGCATGTTCATCTGCTGATGGGCGTTCTTTGCTGGAATCATCCAAAACTTCCTTGGACAAAGGTAAACTGGAGGATGCTGTTAATTACGGAACTAAGGTAACAACAATTCCTTTTAAAAGAGAAAAAAAAAAAAAAAGAAAAACTAGAAGTTTTGAATCTCATGACAGTTGATGAATCCTCCCAAATTCTTCAGGCACTTTCCAAACTTGTCTCAGTTTGTGGACCTTATCATCGAATGACAGCTGGAGCATACAGTCTTTTGGCTGTAGTTCTCTACCATACTGGTGATTTTAATCAGGTAGTGATGTAGTCTCTAGAATTTACCTGTGATTCACTGGACATATCACACTTATATAGCAGAATTTACCTAGGAATATACAAAGGTGAATCGTCTTTTTCAGTTGTTTATGTGGTGCATTTCACTGCTTGCCAAATATCCCAAAAATATATGGAAAGTGGTGCTAGTTCAGCCATTACGTTCCAATTGGAAGCAATATGTATATGTATACGTATTTATCTTCTTGATTAATCAAAAACAAGTAATGGGAAGAGGAAACAATAATTTATTTTCTCAATCAACCAGAAGACAGTTTGACCACTTCATCTTCGAAGTGGGCATTTGGTGACTGCTAATGCCTTAGCAAATACTGTTCTTAATTATTTCTAAAAATCAAACGGGGAATAAAAAGAAGAAAAGGTGGGTTCAGAAAGATGTTACCATGCTTCCTAATCACATCTTATCCTAACCCTAAGAATGACCAGTAATTTGTTGAAACAAACTTTGTTGAAAGGAGGGAACAATTTCCAGCTATGATTTTCAAATATTAAATTTAACTCCTTGATTGTTGCAAAGACTGGCAAGAGAGGTGGATATATAAAAGTTATCCTATAAAATATCACCTCTATACGAGGTTTACAAACACAATTAAAATGCACCAAAATTATTGGTTACACTTAGGTTTACATTTTCATTTTGATATCTTAAAGGTAAATGTATGGTTTCCGCTAAATTGGCCTTTTGTTTTTTTTCTACCTAATGCTAAATTCAGTTTCAATTGTTTCTTGCTAACTGACTCTTTTGTAGATTCCAATTTCATTTCTTTTTGTTCATTTAGTTCCCATTTTACAGGCTACAATTTATCAGCAGAAAGCTTTAGACATCAATGAGAGGGAACTTGGACTTGATCACCCAGACACAATGAAAAGCTACGGAGACTTAGCTGTTTTTTACTATCGCCTACAGCATACAGAGTTGGCCCTAAAGTATGTCGCACTTTTTCACAGTAATTCCAAAGAGTACTTTTCTTTATTTATTATGATTGGATACTGATAACTCATGCAGTTACCACTTCTCACTTATGGACTTTGTTGCTCACCTGCAATAAGCTCTCCTCAATGGTTTTAAAATACAAAACTTTGCAGGGAATGAATGATATCTATTTTGTTACTGAAATCACCATTTAGTTCACATTGAACCTTGGAATGTAAACCAATTATTTGAATACCCTCAAGGTGCAGAATAACAAATCAATATGAGAAACAACTCTTGTTTATATATGATTTTGGATTTCATTCTCCAAAATTGTCAAAGAATTTAGTGATGCCATGGCAACCTAAGCTTTTATATGCAGACTGATGATATAAGAACTTTCTCAATACATTATAATCTCATTCATATGAGTTCCATGTGATTATTTGATTCAAGGGAATATCATTTATTTTACAGCTTTCCTTTCACCAATGCATTTGTCTTTCTCTTTAGTCGATTGTGAGGTTACATAATTTCTGAACACTGGCACTAAGATTGATGACAAATAACCCTGGTTGGAGGGAAATACATTGCTAGAAGGCTATATCTGCTGTTTCAAATCTTGTAAAGGCTTCTCTTTATGGTCTTATAAAATGGCTAATTCTCATTTTCCTTCTAGGTATGTCAATCGTGCACTTTATCTTTTACATTTAACATGTGGGCCTTCTCATCCAAATACTGCCGCCACCTACATCAATGTAGCAATGATGGAAGAAGGCCTGGGCAATGTTCATGTTGCTCTTAGATACCTCCATGAGGCTCTGAAGTGTAACCAAAGACTGCTTGGAGCTGATCATATACAGGTATCTTCATCTGTTGGTCCATGATCCTGAAACTTTTATCCCACCCTCTAAAATTGACATTTTCAAAGTGTGTGGAGCTTTTACCTATTGGAGAAGGAAACAACAGAGGAAAACAGTTCTCAAAATGTTTCTCAGTAAATACTGTAAAAGAGTAGTGTAAAATATTCAGTTTTTTTTTTTTTTTTTTTTTCTGATTCAAAAAGCAGTGATTTGGCTCACAATGTTTCTCGGTTAACTTTATCTGCCTCTAGTCTGCTATTCAGGTTGATTTGAGGAAAATAAATCCTAGATTATTGTTAGGTCAAGGTCAATCTGATAAAAAATCTGGTTTAAATCAGTGATTCTATAGCTGTCAACCTAAATTTATGTTTCAAACATGCTTGCACTTCCAATTATTTTATTTCAAAAACAAAAACAAGTAGATAGAATATGTGTTTTCCTCTTCACCCAATTGTGCTGCTCTAAATATTTTGATACTATGTCGAAGAACATCTTTAATGTGGGAATTTTGGTGCTCCTAGACTGCAGCCAGCTATCATGCCATTGCAATTGCTCTTTCCTTGATGGAAGCATATTCCTTAAGTGTTCAGCATGAACAAACCACTCTTCAGATACTGCAAGCAAAACTGGGACCAGATGATCTTCGAACACAGGCAACAAAATTTCTCATTTCTTATTAGAAGAACTTATGAAGAGTATGTGAGAGGATTCTTGATTCAAAGTGATCTGATTTGTATAGGATGCGGCTGCTTGGCTTGAATATTTCGAGTCCAAGGCCTTGGAACAGCAAGAAGCTGCACGCAATGGTACCCCAAAGCCGGATGCGTCTATATCTAGTAAAGGCCATTTAAGGTAATTTCTGGTGCTCGTTTCTGCTCTTAGTTTGCTGCCATAAGTTCACTTCAAAGAAGATGTCACAGTTCCTGCAATGAATTCCTTCCTTATATTTTATTTGAGTTGTACTAGTATCAAACAAGCAAAATGGTGATGCTGGATTCAGCATAATGAAAAACACTAGTTTTGTGGCAAGACTCCTCAAAAGTACATTAGGATAGGCAGTTAAGGCATCTATATAGTATAAAATCACCCCTTTGTTGAGATAAAGAGTGAGCAAATATCATCTCACATGTTCAAGGAATATTAAAGGGGTGGGAATTAAATGTCAAACAATTCAGAAGCAGAATCGAAATTCAAATACATTTGCAGAAATTATTTGGATGCTTCCTGGAATGTAGATAACTTAGAATGACCATTATTTTGTCTGTTTTTCCATTTCTCTTTTATTAGTGTGTCAGATCTGCTGGATTACATAACCCCAGATACAGAAATGAAAGCAAGAGATGCCCAGAGGAAACAAGCTCGTACAAAGGTTGGTGTCTTTTACTGTTTCTTAGGTTTTCAGTTGCAATTTTGCCAACTTATTTCCGCTGCTCTACTTACCATTTTTAATCATGTAGATTAAGAGCAAAGTGGGACAGAATGTGGAGAACATTGTAGACAATTATCCTGATGATCAATTGCCTTCACCAGTTCTTACTTTTGTTGAGAACTCCAGTGATAAAGAGAACAAGTCTGAGCCACTCTCAGTGAAAACTGGTGAAAATCCTGATTTGTTTTTGGCAGACCAAACACTTTTGAACCCACATGATGATCCTGTGCAAGAAGACACATCTGAGGAAGGATGGCAAGAAGCTGTCCCTAAAGGTCGCTCACCTATGGGCCGTAAGCCTTCTGGCTCCAGGAGACCCAGCCTTGCAAAGCTGAATACCAACTTCATGAATGCTCACCCAACAAAATTCCGCAGTAAAACCACCACTTTTGTGTCTCCAAAGACATCTCCTAATGAGCCTGCTGCTTCTAGCACACCAACTTCAGCTCCAAAAAAGTATGTGAAAAGTCCTAGTTTCAGTCCAAAATCAAGTAATCCAACCATTCCCACTACTGGTGCAGAGAAATTGTCTAATCCAAGATCATCCCCTGCTAGCGCAGCTTCAAATGATCCAATGACCAAGCATGGACAAATTTTAAGTTCAGTCAGTGTTCAGGCAGCTGGAAAGTTGTTTTCCTACAAAGAAGTTGCTTTGGCCCGTCCTGGTACCATTGTGAAGGCAGTGAATGAACAGTTGCCAAACGAAAATTCTGCAGAAGGTTCAGCATCTGCAACTGCAGCATCAAACAATGGGGAAAAGAAGCATGTGAAGGGTACCATGGAACTGGAAAAATCACTGGATTCTGACAATAAAAATCAACAAAGAGGGGAAGGAAATACTTCTGCAGTAGAAGCTGTAGAGTGTAACAAGAATAAAGCGTCTGACACTGAAGGACCTTCTGAGATTCAAGGGGCAAAAAGTGCTGCTGAAACCAAAGCCAGAGAATCTGAACATGCTTCTACTATGGAAACTGATGGTTCTGATTTATCTAAAGAATTAGACTCTACCACCTCCACAGATCATGCGCTTGAAAGACAGGATAGTAAATGTGCAGCAGCTTCATCTGATACTGATACCACCTTTTCAGAGAAAGATGCATCTATCTCTAATGAAGAAGTGGGGAATAAAGAGGGGGATATTAATCGAACCAGTGACGGTGAAGAGGTTGCTTCATTGCCAGCTGAAGAACTTAATAAAGATCATGAAACTGCTGGTCCATTGCCAACAGAAGCTGAAAAGCCTGGTGATCCTGAGACTGGGAAAGGGAAGAAGCTTTCTGCGGCTGCACCTCCATTCAATCCGTCAACAGTTCCAGTTTTTGGCTCAGTTCCAGTGGCAGGGTATAAAGAGCACGGGGGAATATTGCCACCTCCTGTGAATATCCCACCGATGCTTCCTGTTAATCCTGTTCGTAGATCACCCCATCCATCAGCAACTGTAAGGGTTCCCTATGGTCCACGGCTGTCAGGAGGCTATAACAGATCAGGAAGTCGTACTCCACGCAATAAACCTTCATTCCATGGTACTGAACATACTTTGGATGCAGGTCCTTTCAGTCCTCCAGGTGTAATGAACCCACATGCCGCTGAGTTTGTACCTGGCCTGCCATGGGTTCAAAATGGTTACCCAGTAGCTCTAAATGGTTATATGGCCTATCCAAATACTTTCAGTGTCCTGCCAAATGGTTATCCTATGCCCCAGAACGGAATGCCTATGCCATCAAATGGTTCCCCAACATCTTCAGATGGTGTTCCAGTGACTCCAGATGGATCAACAGTACCTAACGTTGGCTCTGTAGACACTGATGCAGCTGTAATTGTTGAAGATGTTAAAAGTCAGGATGAAATTGCAGAAGAAGGGAATTCTGAGGCCTTATCCGTGAACTTGGAAGTCAGCAACTCATCAATTGTGCAAACACAGGATGAACCACAAGTTTGTAAGGAAAGCCTTGTTAATGAATCTGGACTAAATGAAAATGCACCTACCCAGATAGAAGAAGAAAAGCTTGAAGATCCTGCGCCACCAACTACAAAGATTCCTGTTACAACGGAAACCTGCAGTAGCATTGTTGTCGAGGAAAAGAAAACCAAATGCTGGGGAGATTACAGTGACAGTGAAGCTGAGATAGTTGAGGCCAAAAGTTGAGGAACCAATGATTTTTTATAGAACAGGTAGGCTCTTATATGGTAGAATGCATAGTCAAATTGGCTAAAAGCAGCCAATCGGAATGAAAAATGCCAGAGGAGGCAAGCAGCAAATATTCTTTCCAGGTTATTCCTGCATAGGAGGAACCAGAAATGAGTTGAGGAGGTATCATGGTACCATTTTTAGTTCTGGTTAATGAATTGCATTCCGATGTAAGCTTAATGGAGAGAAGCTTATACACATTCTCAGAGGGGTTATTAGTTTGTGTTCAACTCATGGTTCTTTTCATCTGTGAATTCCGAGTTTTCTTTGTACACAACTAACCAACCGACAGGTATCATATTATTATTATGAACTCTGCTACATGGATACTCTCCTCTTATAATTGAATAGGAATCACAAAGGATCCGCTAGCCATTGTTCTTGTAGATTCTATTCTGTTACAGACAATGATTCTATATATATATCTATACACAGACGTTTTTTCTGTTCCTCTTTGATAAATAGGCCTTTGCACCAATATATATGTATATATATACTTTCAGGCTAGACTCATTCAGCCAAAAAGATGCGATTACAAAGTTTTAAGTGACGTCTGAACGCTAAATACATTCAGTTTCTATATTGGCATCGTTATTTATAGATTGTAAGGGACCCTAGAAAAATAAATAGCAAGCATATTGGCATAGCCATTCATAGAGTACAAACAGATAAAGGACCCCAGATAAATAGTAATACAACCTGATCTAAGCTAAACAACTTTTTGAGGACAGAATGCAGATTCAAGATATCCCGAGAAGAAAAGGAAGAAACTTGAACTTGAAGCTCTGACCTCTTCAGATCCAGCTAAGAATTACCATTCATAGCATCACAACTCGGCAAGCCTTGCCGCCAATCCATAATCACCAAAGTGGCAGCACCATGAGCAAGTGCGGCTGCAACAACAAAGGCATGGAAGATTTGATGGCTATGCCCTACAATGTCGAATTTACCAGGTTTCCACCTCTCTGGAATCCTGCTCACATAGAACACAGCTCCAACAGCATATAGAAGGCCCATAACTATCTCATATCCAAGAGAAACCAGTATCTGTGAATCATTGTAGTAGAGCATTACAGCATGTGCAGCTGGAACAACTCCTGAGAAACCCATGGTGAGGAAGAGGGTTGTCCTGAAGGACCGGAAACGAGCACTTGACAGAGCAGGTGCAAGGAGGGTGATGATGGCAAGGATTCCAACTAAAGTGATTGAGGTAAGGTAAAATATACATGAAAACGGGTGACAGTAGAAAGCATAATATATAGGCGCGAAGAAAGAGCAGATTATCATCAAGGAAATTCCAGCATAATCAAGGCGCCAGAAGAACAAGTTAAAGCGTTTAGAGTGGCATGCAAATAGATGCGAAAGTGAGCTGCAAAGAAGGCAGCACATAGCCCCTCCTAAGAAAATAAACCAAGGCCATTTGACAACAGCACCAGATTCTCCAGCAGCATGTAAGATTGATGGCTTAGGGATGTGCCTTAGATACGAATCCTGCATATCGAATATATCAAATCAATATTATCTTGGTCCTCAGTCCATAAACTCGCTCAAATTCTTAAAAGGAAAAAAAAGCGTTATATGGGGTCTCTAATTCATGCCATTCCTCAGTCCTAATTGTTGAATAATCCAAGAACTGTTCTGTTCTTAGTTCTTGATCCAAACATGGTTTTGATCGCTCAATGAAAGATGCAACTAACAAAATTCAGCAGTAGTTATGTCAGCAAGGTTGCTAGCTTTTATTGACAAATTGAAATTAGATCGAGGGATAGCTATCAAGTCTTATCTGTGGATAAATTTTTTTCCCTCCTGTCATTCTCACATATTTATCAGCCACAGTGAAATCAAATATTCGTCTAGAATGCTGACTATTCCAGATTTCTTTTCATTTCAATCTTCATCATACTTAAAAACTCTTTATTGATTGATGTATATTGCTCTTGTGGTGTTAGAAGGAAAAGAGAAATAGATAACGGAAAAAAATAAATAAATAAAACCTGAGAAAACAATGTTTCCTAGCAAATTCAAAGCAAACATATGTTGAAAAGTCGGTTTCACCTCAATGTCCAAAGCAAAATGGAAATTCTATTGCGGAATCAGACTTTCAGACTTATTAATATTCTTCAACATACACCACCAGCCAACAGCTTCAACTTGCTGGGTAAAATAATCTAATTCCATATTTATTCTCTTCCTTTTGAGACAGTTGACAAATAGTATCCCCTTTGTCCGATAATAATAATAATAATTAATTGCCCTAATTTCCTTTTCCTTTTTGATTTGTGGCTCCCTGACATGCTTTGATCCATCCACCGATCAAGAACAGACCTCAATGGCCATCTTGCTGGCGGGGATACTACAGTGACCAAATTAAGCCAACGTGTAACATTTTACAACTTAGTTTTTTTTTTTTTTTTTTTAAGATTATTTGATCCTTTATTTGCCTCTAACCTAATTCCAACTCATGACTTCAAGTAATCATGAATGAAATTGGATCAAATAATCCATCCTTCCCATATCTTAGTTGTAAAGGGGCAAATAAAAGACTTAGAAGAAAAAAAAAAAAAGGAAGGATTATTAACAAGAAGTGATCAAACTAGAAACTGCAAAAGATAGAAAATGTAAAGAAGAATCTTTATATCTAAAGTAGACAAGAATCTTTATGAGAAGTCACGAGATATCACAAGATCATATTTCACGTGCCGAAGCGGCTCCGTTTTCCTATAAGTTCTTCCTTACTTATCGGGACCCCTACTTCCTATACTGTCCCATCACGTCCTATCAAATTTTAAGGTCTATTTTTACGATAACTTTTCTTATATAAAAGAATATATATATATATATATATATATATTTCCTTAAAATTTTAATTAATTTTTACTTATTAAAAGAAAAACAATGAGTCATTATTTTATAATTTAATTCCAAAATTTTAAATATATATATATATATATATATATTTTTAATCAACATTTAAATGTAATTTAGAAATAATAAAATGTGTCCAAATGAAAAGTTTACCAGAAATATAAGAATAAAAAAAAAGCTTACTAGGGAGAATGCATCTGAACCGTTGTTTTTGTTGGTGATTGTCGTCGTCATTAACGGACTTTCAGTTTCAGTTGCCTTTCTGAAACGTTCATGCATTATCAGAGGGGAAATAAATAAATAAATGAAGAGCAAAGACGACATGAGTAAGGAATTACTAAAGTATCCTCACCGGAAGAATGTCGCAAGTAAATTCTCCACCGTAGCCTTCTCCGACAAACTCATCGCCGTCAACCATAGAAACATAAGAAACCCCAACAAATGCCTAAATATCAAAAAGACGCATCCAATCTATCTCAGCATGCAAGCTATAATATTTAGAAACAAGGATAAAAACAATTTTATATATATATATATAAAATAAAAAAGAAAAACAGAGAGAGAGAGAGAACAAATATATTACGTCCAGATGTTGAGAGTCTCATTGTGTATGGAGAAGACGCTGAAAGTTACATCTTTCAACGGCCATTCACAGCGGTAATGATCTCTGATAAACTCATTATCTTTCAAATAATCAGGTAAATCATCAAATTTCACCAATTTCTTCTCGAAATTTTGTACTTTCGTTTTGATGTTCCTGATGCTGTCGTCAGAGTCAACTAGGTATCCGTTTCCCTGTTTAGATGAAGTCAACTTCTTCATCCTCTGCTTCATTCTCATATATAGCTTCCTCCCAGAGGCCACCGCTGGAAAAGAATATATGTATGTATATACCTCTCTTCTCTTTCTCCTGTTACCCCGTTCTCCTGCAATATGTTGGGCAGGAAACTTCAGTAACCCATCTATTTCTATTTCTAGCTCGGCTCCCCCTTCACCTTCTAGTCTCTCTCTCCATAAACATAATCGGAGAAGAAGAAGAAGAATAGATATCGGCGAAATGAAAATGAACGAGTGGGGTGCTATTTATAGGCTGCAAATGATGCGTTACCGTTACATTTTTGGGAAAATTGTTTGGTACTCTTTTCTTTTTTTTTTTCTTTTATTACCCATACGGAAAGTAAAGTTTTTTTTTGAGTAGCGATACGGATTTCGAGTCCAAAATATTTTCTATAATTTTCCGTGTAAGTTTTTTTTGACGTTTATTAAGCTTAGGGAAAATTTTCGATTTTAGTCATCTAATTATTTATATTTCTTAAATTTTATCCTAAATTTTTAAAAATATCTAACTAGATCCTATAACTATTTTTAAATTCTGAAGTAGGTCTTTCCGGTCAAAATTCTCCCCTTTTCCGACACTCCCAATCATATGAGATACACATGTTCTCTTTTTTTAGGGTATTTTCGATAATCTCTTCCATCTCTCAAAAAAAAAAAAAAAAAAAATTATACACTAACTTCCCATTACAGTGAAGTGAAGAAGAGGAAAAAGAAGAAATTTCGGTGGTGGGGAGTTAGTTTATAATTTTTTTTTTTTTTTTGATGGATGGAATAGATTACTGAAAATGCCCTAAAAAAAGAAGACATGTGTATCTCACGTGATTGGAAGTGCTGGAAAAGGGGATGATTT
>JAXGGT010000094.1:445979-458673 GCA_035583425.1 Marsdenia floribunda | reverse complement strand
ATACAAAAATATGTGCTAGACTGCTTATAGTGTAATTATGGATCTATGGATATTGACCTTGTGAGGTTTTTGCTTTGTATAATGTAAGTTCTAACTAGTGGCATCCCTTGAGTTGTAGGATATCATACCTTATTCAGTTATCACAAGAAGTATGGAAGAGACATTTCAAGCCATTTTAAGTTTTTCTTTCAATCCTTTTATTACCTGCAAAATCTTAGGAATACAAACCTGAGGAAGTTTTCGCATTATTAGGACCCCTGATAATAATAGGATTATGCAATCTCTTTATTCATGTTTTGAAAGGCTTAAGCCCAGGTTACTCTTTAATTTCTGTTGATTAGGGATGGTTTTAAATTTGAGAATCCTTTAAATAGAAATTATGCTGAGTGTGTGTGCTCCTCTTTCAGAGGCACAAATGGCCTGCTTATATTGGTCAGTAATCCCCATTCATTACTAATTCCAGAGACTAGGTTTTAAAGTTTGCTATACCTTTACTGAAAACTAGGTCTGTGCTTGCAAAGGAATCTATAAGGCCAGAGTTGCTTTCTAACTGCTTCTGGCTTCTGTGTCTTTGCATCATATATCCGTATGTACAGTCCAAAATGATGAATAGATTTTATGTTACCTTCTTATTACTTATCTTTTTATCAGTTATTTCAACTTTTTTCTTAAACATTCTGGGAAACCAGATGCTCACAATTGAGGTAATCTGCTGCACTTATTTATATCATTTTACTGATTATATTAATGATACTAGCAATCTCAATTCTAATTTCAGTTGTTGTTTAGCTATTCACATCATTATCATTTTTGTTTACTTTTAGACATTTTATTTTCCAAATCTTAGTCAAGAATAACCTTGCACTGGCAAATAAAAAATGCTTTCCTTGTCGACACTATATCGAGAGCTTACGGACAGTTTCTATAATTATTTGAGAAATTGTGAGAAGAATGACTTTGTAGCTGAAAATTTGCAGCAGAGCTATGATTCCTTTTGTTCTTTGAATTGATCAATGGGGATGAGTCTTCAGAGTCATTCGTAATTTCCTTGTAAATTTCTCCCACACAAGCTCTCCAGGAAAACTAGAAAATGACTCACCAATTGTCCTCTTATCTCTCTCTCATCTACCACCCGCCAGGCAAATATATATATATAATAAAACTAAAAAAAAAACATGTCTTTATTTGTTATTTCATAATGGGAAAGATTAGTTTGGGACTTCCAGTTTCATTTACTTCTTTTACTCTCTGTTTTAAGCTACTACTTGTTACATAGGTAAGAGAAATCAGCCACTTCTTTGCACCAGAAGTCTCCCGTTGGACTGCTGAAGCTCTAGTTGCACTGCAAGAGGTAATGGGATATTGTGCACTTACAAACTTATTAACTATATATTCTCTTCATTATGAATGCTTGCAGTACCATGTGTGATTTTCATTTGATATTTTTTTTTATTTGATTAATGACGAATTTGAATGTGCTTATTGATTTCTGCAATTTCAGTCCATAATTAAAATGTTGTAGTATTTTTACCTTATGCATTTTAAGTCTTGAAAACTTCCTAGTCAGGTATCACATTGAGGCTATTTATGGGCCTGTTGCAAAGTTTCTTACTGGCTGTCTGTGGCTACCATATTTATTGAGGCTTCTTTCATTCTGTTGTTGTATTCAAGCAATAATTTATTTGACAAGTTACCTCAACTTCCCACATATTATCAGATATGAGATCATAATGAACTTCAGTTACCTGCTGTTGTGTTTGTTGCGCTTTATATTGGTGATAAATAATTTTAATTGTTTTTTATTTGCAATTGGTACTTGTCATATAATTTGATGTGTTCTTCTAAAGTGATGACTCGATAGATATCTTTCATATTCTTTGCTTACCAGTAGAAAGTTTTTTATACCAAATTACTGCAATAAAATTCACTTGGCATGGACAATATAATATGGTAGAAATTTCAAGAATTCAACTTTTAAAATATATATTAGTGTATCCTGACTGCAACCTTCCCTTTTCACTTCTAGATTATAATTGTAGATTCACTATTTGAGTAGATACTAGTTGGTAAGTTTGATATATTTCACTAATGTTTAAACATTTATCTTAGGCTGCAGAGGATTATTTGATTAAACTGTTTGAGGATTCAATGCTATGTGCAATTCATGCGAAGCGTGTAACCTTAAGTAAGTATTTGTTTGTTTCTGAAACTTCTCCGTTTTGTTATATTTCTACCTGCACAAACCATATATGTAGTTTAGAGCTTAACTAAGGCGTTCACTAAGCTGTCGGCTGGATTGTAAACCACCTCTGTTCCAGAGTCACTGTACTTCCTATACTTCCCGGATTCTTTTGAATCTAATAACACTACACAATTTGTGTTCAATTACCAGGAAAAAAAAATGTACAATCTTTTGTTCCCTCTTTTCACCTGTTATTGGTTGACTTAATTGGAGGTGGTATAGTAATAATTGTTTTCTAACTTTTTCTTGTAATTACAGTGAAGAAGGATTGGGAGCTGGCACGGCGTCTTGGAGGGAAAGGACAGCCATGGTGAGAGCATAACTTTTGTTACGCTAAAAATAGTGTGAGATTTCATAGGTTAATAAGTATGGTTCTGAATTGTGTAGATTCATTCGTACATTTGTAAAATTTTAATGTAACAATTCAAAATTTAAATCTTTTGCAATTACTTTGTCATTTCAAAAGTCTAGCCACCACCAGTTAATTCTGATTGCCGTTTTGCTTTGCTCCCTTCCACCATACCCGTAGTTGGCATTTCATAATAAATATTAGAATACATAGTTAATTATTTTACCAAATAAGATTTTTTTTTTTATTTTTTTTATTTTTAAAATTAACTAGTAAAATCCAATCACACAAAATGTTTCATCTATCCGTCCATTTTGCAATCGAATTCTAAATCTAGAGATATTGATGCATCTTCACCTCTTTATTTCCAATGGCAAATCAAACAGATGGCTAGGATAGAGAGATTTTTAAAAGTGCAACAGGATATAGAGAGATTTATTTATTTTTTTAATGTTGGACAATTAATTAGTTATTTGCATTATAATAAATATATTTTCATAATATATTTTTCTATTAATTATGTTTTAAAGTTTTTATTATTAATTACTCCATGTAACATTCAAAATTTTATACTTCATTGATTGATAAGATTATTCCCATATATATTAAAAAAAAAATAAAGTATAATATAATTTTTGGATAGTTTTTTAATTTCAAAAAATTCATTTTTTTTAAAAGTTTTTCAATAATATAAGTCCTATGTACATGTTTGTAAATAATTCGAATATATAATAATAGATTCTTTATAGATTAAATAATTAATAATAATTTATTACCCATATTATTTATATATGTAATTTTTTAATTATAAATGATGTCTCTGTACTCTAAACTTGTTTAATTAATCTATTTAATTTATCAATGTCATTTGAAATTTATTGATATTTATCGTGTATATATAAATAAAAGAAAAATAATCAATAGTAAAGAAAAAAATATCTATAATTATAGAACGGATTAATAAAAATCAGTGAATTAGTCTTTATTTATTAATTTTTACTTGTCATCTTATAAAATTAATATAATATTTATTATTTTTTGTCAAGAAAAAAAAAAATTTATTGATTTTTTTTCTTATGTAAATACTCTTTCAAAGGGAATAAAATCAACTGTTAACTTTGAAAAAATTATTAAACCCTCTATCAAAAATCAAATTATGACAAGTAAGATACTACATTAATTATCTCACTAATTAATTAATTAAGTACTCAGTACAAATCATAAGAATAGCTGAGTTAAACAATTTTACAGCAACGAATCTTCAGGTAATTGATTTTTCATTAATATATTTTGATGAGACTAATAAATGATATAAATCTTTATGTCGTTTTCTTAATTGATTTTTCTAGTAATCCAACCTAGAGAGGCCTTCTATTAATTTTTTTTTTCGAAAAATATATTCCAGCCATAAAGTTTTGTTAATATGCTATATATATATATATATGACTGGATGATTTTTTTTTTTTTTTTTTTTTTTTAATTTTTTTTTATACAAATGTTTATATTTATTTTAATTGTCTTAAAATATTTTATCATATTTAAAATTAATGCATTTGGTACTCTCAAAACTTTATCAATTTTTACTGTATTATAATAATTTTTAATTTTTTAAATATTATAAAACATTTAAAATATATTTTTTCGTATATCTAAATATTAAAATTATTATAAACATTAACTTCAAGAAAAATAAGAGTATTAGTTTTTAGAATTAATTAAAATTATACACATGGCTAGAATATAGTTTTTTTTTTTTTTTTACTGTTGAAAACTAATTAGTAATTGTATTATGATAAATATGTTTTTATAATATATTTTTCTATTAATTATGTTTTAAATTTTTTCTCATTAATTACTCCATGTAACATTCAAAATTTTATACTTCATTGAATGAGAAAATTATTCCTATATATAAGTGTAATATAATTTTTGGATATTTACATATTAATTTCAAAAAGTTCATTTTTTTAAAATATATATATTTTTTCAATAATATAACTCCCACGTACATATTTGTAAATAATTCAAATATATAATAATGGATTCTTTACGGATCAAATAATTAATAACAATTTATTGTCTTTATTAATTATTTAAATATGTAATCTTTTAATCATAAATAATGTCTCTGTACTAATCATTTGAAATTTACTGATATTTATCATATATATATATATATATACATAAAAGAGAAAAATAATCAATAATAAAGATAAAAATGTCTATAATTATAAAATGGATAAATAAAAATTAGTGAATTAGTCTTTCTGTATTTTTACTTCTCATCTTATAAAATTAATATAACATTTATTATTTTGTCAGAAAAAGAAAAGTATTTATTGATTTTTTTTTTTTAATGTAAATACTCTTTCAATTAATATTTTATAACTAGTATTATTCATTAAAATGATATTTTAGTTTATATATATATATATTAGGTAACAAGTACAAAAAAAAAAAAAAAAAACTTAATTATCTCACTAATTAATTAATTAATTAATTGTTCCGTTTTGGTTTGATTAGTTGACCTGACTACATGAATTCTTGTAAGCCAGGGAGAGAAGTTGGTCCTCTCTTTACTCCTCTGATCACTTTCTTATATATATATATATATATATATATCAGATTCTGATCACAATTAGGTAATCTAATTAATCTAATAATCACTTTCTAACAGTGATGTTTAATTTTAAGCCACACAAAAAAAAAAAAAAAAATCCTTTTTATTTTTCCCTCTTCATCACTTGCCAAATTTACTTGAACAAGATAAGCTTTTTGATTGGTTCTTCTTTTGGCCTTTTAAAAGTGGTCTTTTTTTTTTTCTTTTTTTTTTTTTAAATAATAAAATTCGTTCATGACTTTATTATTCATGTAGTTCCATGCATAAACTGTTGTAAGAAAGTATAATATCACCTTATCTTCAAATTAAATATAACATTAATAATTATTAATTAATCACATGATTAAGGTTATATATAGTTGAGAAGAAGACCTAATTACTCAATCAGATGGTAATAGTTTCACTTATGACCATGAAAGATTATAGGTACTGAGTTATATTGGAAGTTAAAAAAAAAAAAAAAAAAAAAAAAGTTACATATAGTTGGCTAGTTGATTATTAACACACATAGGATTTTCGAACGAATCAAATCTTTTTTATTGGTTAACATGAGCTGATCGCTTACCACTAATTTACTGAGAACAATAAGAGATTAGATCTCGTAGAGTTCAATTTCTATTCTCAATCCACAACGAATATAAGCTAGAAGCTTCCTTCGTAACCCCTAAAACTTTTTCGAGTGGCTTCTCTCTATGTCTAATTTTAGAGGGATGCGAAATTTACCAGTTCAACACTTGGTTATAAAAATTTGAATCAGTCGAATTATAATAATTTTAAATATAAGATGGTTTAACCCCAAAAAAACAAAGAAAAAAAAAAAATAGTCCATTGAGGGATGTATTATGTAAATCTTTGTATTTTATCCTTTTGATTGTTTTTGTTGTTATTAATATTGGTGCAATAATATATATATATTTCAGAAAGATCTAGCGTATAATAATAGGCTATTAAGATAACAAATGAAAAGACCCTTTTAATTAGGATAATGATTGTTGCGTACATGCCCACACACTGTTTGTTATTCTTCAAATTTTACCCTAATTCCAAATATATGTGTTTGTGGTGTATTTTCTAACAAAACTATTCAGCTATTTTCTTTATTTCCTTTTTTTCCCCCCTAAAATTTATGTACTGATCAAGAGTTACTTTTAAGTCTCACTTAATCTTTTTTTTTTTTTATTATTAGTTTTTTGATTTAAGTTGTCAGTTTTTGATATTCATTTTGATTCTGATTAATCTGAAAATGAGTTGTATCAGATTTCTTTTCGAGAGAAAGCCCTTTCTAAGATTTATTTTTACATCTACAAAATTCGAATTTGATATTTTTTTTTTAAGGAGAATCAAGCTCTTTCTATTTGATTATAGAGTTGGTGTCTTTTTCTCATTTATTTGTGTGTATATATATATATATATATATATATATATATTTGCCTGCAGGTAGGAAAGTACTGGGAAATTCTATCTAATTATGTATGATTGGGTTTTTGACATTTTTGCCTGTGTTGATCATATATATATATATATATCTCAGAAAGAGACTCAAAGGGATGCTGGGAATTAATAATTGATCGTCTGCATATTACATATTACATCTATATATTGAAGTCAACTGAATATTGGAAAGAACACAAAGATTTACATAGAAATATATAGAAATCTGATGCAAAATGAAACCCCCATTATATATTGGATCTCTCTCTTCTTCTTCTTCTTCTTCTTAAAAAACACAAAAATCTCTTTTCATTTTTCCTTCTTTTTAAAGAATTGTATAATTAATGACGAAAAATGAGCCCTTTTTTTTTTTTTTTTTTTTTACTTGTTATATTAATGAAATTAAAAAAAATTACGTAATTTTTTTCTTTTTTGTCATTATAAAAATTATAAGAATAATATTTATTTATTTATTTTTCCCTTCAATACTCTTTTATTACTTATTAATCATTCTTTATAAAAAAATCTTTTAAATAAAAAAGATACGATTAATTTCAATATTTTTTAAAAAGATATAAACGTTTATTCCATGAGAAGTAATAATAATAATAATAAGAAGAAGAAAGAGAATAGTAATTTTTGTATATATATACACACGCGTGTATCCATTACAATGGGATATTAAGAGTTTGATTCAATAATAGATATTTCTTCCTTATTTTTTATTTGTTACAGATAAAAAATTATATATTTTTTAATTAAAAATTAAAATATATTTTTAATTTTATCTTTTTTTATGAAGAATAATCAATAAATATTAGTTTTTAATTATTAATTATAAAAATATTAGAAAAAAAATATCAATAAATACATATTAATTTATTTATGACAAGTAAAAAGGATTTAGTTGTAATAAGTAAAATATAAAAAATAAAAAAATAAAAACAGCTGTATGATTTTAGTACCACCTAAGATTGTAGTAATTACCTATGACCACTTAAGATTGTAGTAAAAAGAAAACTAAAAAGTCTGCTCATTTGCATTGTATTTAACTCAAAAAGACGATTAAAAATTTACAGTACTAAAAGATAACAAATAAACCAAAAACATTGTTACCTTATTGATAAATCAATGGACAAAACTGATCAGTTTCTGTGACAAAATAGAATAATACGTACAGTGAATTTTAGTTGTTACTTATATTGTAAAATAATATATATATATATATATACAGTAGAAAAATCATTTAATTGGTGTGATTAATCTTATTTTATTTTATTTTAATAGATTCCAATATATAACAGATAGATTTCGCAAAATCTATTATTAATTAGAGACAGATCAATTCGAAGGCTTTTTCTGGGTGAGGTTACCTGTACACCTCTTAGCAAGTCAGGAGGAAGGAGAGATTCGACCCCTAGATCTTTTGGCAAGCCAAGAGTCTAAGGGAGAAAACTTGGCCAACATACTAGGAGAAATTCCTCAAAATTTGAAGATTGACGTATCCAAATAATAGATTTTGTAAAAAAAAAAAATTAAATTAAATACATCGTACATATATTATCAACCTACAAAATAAAAAATAATAATAATAAAAAAAAACAGTATCAAGAACATAAATATTAGTAAATAGTACAACATTATAACTAAATAACAAAAAAAAAAGAAAAAAAAGTTCAGGTTCGGACAATTAAGAAGAAACCACACAGGCCGGTTTCAGACGGCAAAACAATCATCCTCGCCGGCTATATCTATATCCATCTATCTGCTTCTCATTTTACAGCACACACATTCTTCCAATCGCCCCAACTATTTCTTGCACCCCCTTTAAAAGCCCCTTCCCTGGGAGACTCAGTCATCTCTCTCACTCTCTCTTTCTCTCTCTAAGGCTTTATATATATATATCCTGGCCTTTAACTGTATTCTCTCTGGCATCGATATCCATCCTATAGCTAGTACAGATTCATGGCCAAGTTGTCACAGCAAAACCAAAGGAACAACACTGCTACTGCTACTATTGCAAATGGGAACATTATTAATTCTTCTCGTGTGACAAAAGTGAAAAGAACTAGGAAAACTGTCCCCAGAGACTCTCCTCCACAGCGTAGCTCGATATATCGAGGTGTTACAAGGTTGAAATAAATATCGAGATCGAAAACCTTTTTCTTTTTCTTTTTCCTTTTTTTCTTGTTTATATATATATATATATATATATTCTTATATATAAGAGATGGGTATATATGTGTGTGTGATTGATCATCAGGCATCGATGGACCGGAAGATATGAAGCTCATTTGTGGGACAAGAATTGCTGGAATGAGTCTCAGAACAAGAAAGGGAGACAAGGTCTTTCTTCCTCGTACTCGATTTTAATGTCGCACATATATCCTATAGTATTTATTCTTTTCTTTTCTTTTCTTTTTTGGCTGATCGGTCGTCGGTTTTCTTCTCTGATTCGGATCTGTTGCTGCTGATGATCACGTATTTGATCCAAACTGCAGTCTATCTAGGTACCGGAGAAAATCCTAATTAATGATCTTGTGTGTGTGTGTGTGTGTGTATTTTCCATTATCGATGGCCGATTTTTTTATTTTATTTTTCCTGTAGGTGCTTATGATGATGAAGAAGCTGCTGCACACGCCTACGATTTAGCTGCCCTAAAGTACTGGGGTCGCGATACCATTCTAAACTTCCCGGTAACGTATACCCTCTTGATTCTCTAGCTATTATATAATAACGTTGATGGTCTATGGTAACCCTAATATATATATATATATATAAAGTTATATATATCATGCATTTTTAATTTCAGGTGGCAACTTACCATAAGGAACTGAAAGAAATGGAGAGTCAGTCCAGAGAGGAGTATATTGGATCCCTGAGAAGGTAAATTAAAAAAAAAAAAAAAAATTGTTCTCTTAAATTTCTTTTGTTTTTTTTTTTTGTTTTTCTTTCTTTTCTTCTTTCTATCTAGCTATATATATATATATATATATTATGATCTTAAGAATTATATGTTTAAGGTAAAAGAACCTTAAAATTATATCTATGTGTGTATATATATATATATACATATATATATGTATGTGTTTGTCAACTTGACAATAGCTCGATGGTGAAATTATTTACAGGAAAAGCAGCGGGTTCTCTCGAGGAGTATCCAAATACAGAGGAGTTGCAAGGTACATGGATTATATTTATATATTTATATATTATATATGTATATATATATTTCTCTTTCCTTTCTTAGTATTTTAACTTCTTCATTCTTCTTACTCTCGTTTCATCATATTTTGGGGATCATGAAAATGGTACTGAACTACTACTCCTCATCCATTGTACATCTTCCCGACTTTCCGTTTCTATACCACCCGAAATTGTGAGAAACAAAAACTAAAGAAGTGCTGAACAGACTATCGATACTGCATCACGTATTTTAATCTTTTTAACTAAAAGATATTTTAATTTTAATATCTTCTTACCATAACGGTAATAAATAAATTAAAAAAAAAAAAAAAGGGAATACATGTTAGTGATATGTATATATATATATCGTGAATATATAGAAGTATATACATTTTTTGCATCCATATCTATCCCGACCAGTTTCTTTTGCTCATTGAATATATATATATAATTAACTTTTGTATATACATATATGTTTTGTGATTCAAATAGGCATCATCACAACGGAAGATGGGAAGCTAGGATTGGCAGAGTTTTCGGAAACAAGTACCTTTATTTGGGAACATATGGTAAAGTTTCAAACTCTCTCTCTCTATTTTTCTTTCTCTCTCTCTCTCTCTATGTATATATCTTTGGTAGAAATTAGGTCAACTAATTAACTACATACATGCATGGACGACGCACCACGCAAGAAAACTGGGTTTTCATCAGAATTTTGATGATTCCATACTCTTTTTTTCCTCCCTCAATTCTTTATTCATATACTTACCTATCTTTCTGATAATAAACCAAATGCATACCGTCAAAGTGGTTGTTTGGCGAACTAAAAGACATTAGAACATTACACTGTTATTATTATTATTATTTTTAAGTCGTTATCTCTTTGTTGAAAAAATCCACCAACCCTAACCTTATTCTTGAGTATGTATTGTTAAATTGCTACCTTAATCTAAAAATTTAAGTTAATAGAGGCGGGTTGAATTTATATGCTTATTACAATCTTTTACGTTCAAAAATTTCGTAATAATTAATAAATTTCGATAAAGATACAGTTGAATTAAACATATGACCTTTTGCTTCTGATCCCTCATACCATGTGTTAGTTTGTTATTGGAGTTAAACATACATAGTATTAGAACAAAAGACCAATTATTCAGATGTTGAGTTTTGTTATGAAAATTTATGTTTAGTTCGCACTAGACCTTGAATATCCTCAACGTACATTTTTGCAGCAACCCAAGAAGAGGCTGCAATTGCATATGACATGGCTGCAATCGAATACCGAGGACTAAACGCTGTTACAAACTTTGACCTTAGTCGTTACATAAAATGGTTGAGACCAAACAACAACTCCATTACTGGTCAGCAAAATCCTAATTTAGAAACCCTAGTGACTCCCACTCCAGATCAAGGCCTTGCATCCAGCTCTTCTTCCTCCCTTAACCACCACCAGCAGACGTCGGAAACTAGTACTACTGATGCATCTTTGTTAACTCAATCTCGACCGACGCCCTCCGCAGCAACGTCAGCCCTCGGACTTTTGCTTCAGTCATCGAAATTTAAAGAAATGATGGAAATGACTCTGGCGGCTGAGTGCCTTCCGATGTCGTCATCCACACCGGAGTCTGAACCCACCCAGTGTAGTATTCCCGACGAACTTCCCACTTTCTTCGCAACGCAGGATCTGGGTAGCTACCTCGATCAAGGGCACGAGGATATCTTTGGTGATCTGAACCCTTTCGTGCAACCCATGTTGCAATTTGATTTTGATGCTTAATGAAAACTAAAAAGTGAAGGTTCCAGCGAGTAGAAGATATATATATATATATATATATTACATAGAAGTATAAAGAATCACAATTCATCTAATTGCATTTTTGTAGATATATGTAATAAATGTATCATGCATGCAAGATTTGTTATTTGTTCTTCATATATCTATCAATAAATTGTTTTCTTCATCTTCCATATATATATACTGAATTTTTCTTTATTTCGTACTTCTATCATTATTGATTAATATTCAATAAGCACTAAAATGGTGAAAAAACTAATAAAACATAGACTAAACAAACTAATTTTCCATTATTATACTATTATTATTATAAATCAAAGTCAATTTCCATTTTGTCCTTTTGATTTTATTTTATTAATTATACCGTGGAAGAGATAAGATTATAAGGAAGCCTAATGACAACTTAATTAGAAGTTGGTCGTCCTTTTCGATCAAATATATCAGTTGCCTTCAAAATAATCCATCTTCAACTCTTTCCCTATGGCTTATATATAAATCTCTGTACTCTTACAATCCTAAGAATATTACATAATTCTATTTTATTTCACTTTCATATGTGTGTATATATATATACCAACTATTTGCATGATGTTACACTATAATCTTGGAGAATCTTCTTTAATGTCTCGTTGAACATATGAATAATGCAACAAAATAAAATATCACTAATACGTATATATAGGGTTTTTGCCAAGTTTAACCCTATTTTTAACATTCACTCCGTGAATAACCCAGTTTCAAAACTATGGAATTTTCTAGCCTAAACGCACATGTTGTGTGCGTTATTGAACAGTGTAACACACTCCCGGTGTGCGTTTTCTATGAATATAAAATTGGAAAAAAAAATGCCATGTAACGCACATGTGGCGTGCGTTATTGCCCAGTCAGAATCAAGTCACCTGGTAAACGCACGCCACGCGCACACCGGGTGAACGCACGCCACGCGCACACATGGTGTGCGTTATCTTCCAGAATTATTATTATTATTATTTTTATTTTTTTTTTGTTTTTTCAATCTCTATTCTCTCTCTTCTTAACTAACTAAAAATAAGATAGAGATATGATATACTT
>JAXGGT010000094.1:398138-412085 GCA_035583425.1 Marsdenia floribunda | reverse complement strand
AAAAAAAAAAAAAGGTAAAAATTTGTTCTTCAGATTTTGGATCTTCTCCAACATAAAACAGAATGGCTACTGTTTTTAAGTTCAGGAATTCATGTATTATAGGGAAACCCTTTTTCTCTTTCTCTCCTTATCGCGTGGTTGGTTGGTTCTTGAAAAAAGAAGGGGGTTGGGGGTGTGTGCGCGGGTTGAAGCAGGGGATTCTTGGTTATCTACTGGGAGGGAGGGGGTAACTGGTAATATTTCTGGGTTAATGAAATGCAGGTTAAAAGGAAAAAAAAATATATATATATTTCCGGGCAGATCCAAGTGCCCTATTAATAAATGGAAAAATGGTTGTGGCAGCAAAGGTAGGGTCAGAATTTATTATGGTAATTAAAACATTGATCAGTGAAAACAGTGGAAAGTGAGCTACTGTTGAGGGAGTTTGCAGACTGTCAACATATCTTAAAGATAGATTTCTGCATATGCATTGCACTATCAAAGGTCAAGAAGTGAAACCCCAGATCGTCTGTCTCCTTCTTCCCCTTCCCCCACCCCCCTCCTCTTTATTATTTACCATTCAGTAGTACTACCAAGTCTGTGACCCTTTTCCTCCCGCTGTTTAAACTTAAGATTCTTGCAATAATAATGTGATCCACTCATGAATATAAACATCTATATATATATATATATATTAAATGGTTGACAGTGTGTACAGCTCAAATATGCACTGTACACCTACCCATTTGGAGAGATATATATAATGTAGGACTGTTTTTTACATGCTTGCTCCAAAAGTACTGTTCATTTAATAACTCATCAACGTTGCTGCACGTTTCGAAATCAAATTTTCAGGGCTATCTCAGCAATTGCCAGTAAATAATTCTTTTTGAGTTTCTTCCAGTTCTAATTAAAAAGGACACAAACAGATTGTTCTTCTCTTCAGTAAACACATATTTCCAATTTCTTATTCACAAAGTTATAACTTGGCTAATAATAAACTGCATAAGAAAGTAATCGAAGATCATCCAAAAGATACCATTTTTTTTTTTTCCTTTTTTTCCTTTTCAGTTTGCCACCACAAAATTGCACTTGGTGTAAGTATCAAGATAAAGACATCTACATCTAAACTAGAAAAGGAAATAAATTAATGGAGACTTTAGATGCACGCCATATAAGAATCCAAATGAATTGAAAGTGCATCACATTCACTTTTTCCATTTGGTTTCAGTTTAAAAATATCCATAATATGACCCACAGAACAATGATTATCTCATTACAACCATATATGCAGGATTGCCCACGATATATATATATATATATATATATATGCATGGTCATTCAGTAAAAGTTGCATCAATGAATTCCTTGACAATAAGGTGATAGTCCAATCGTGCACTTTTATTACTTATGTGCTTTCATTTAATTTGTTAAGTGAAAGTCGTGAGTACAAATTTTATAACGAACAACCTTGTGTCACGTTTTAGTCATGTACTATAGTCTTTGAGGTTTGCTTTCATAGATCTCACTTGGACAATAAATCAATTAACATTCATGAATAGATACTCAAAAACCTCAATTAATAATCATTTTCAAAATATTGTATTACAAATACTTGCACAATAAGCACTCACTTCTGTTTTTAAAATTGCCAAAAAAAAGCAAACAAAGAACAAAACTCAACTCACTACAAAAAAAAATGGACTATTAAGACATACTTATTAAGACATTTTAAAATTACAAGTCTTAAAATCATTCTATTACTACATATGTAAAAATGCCTTTAAAAATAAATATTATGACAATTAAAAGTGACTTAATATATTAAAAAAACGTCTCAAAAAGTTTTAATTTAAAAATTTAATTTTATTCATGACACTTAAAAGCGTTCTAATAATTTTTTTTTTTTTTTTTTTTTTTTTGTAGTTACTCATCAGTGCCATAGACCCACATTTTTGCTCAATAACACAAGTTTCTAAAAAGGTCATAATTGAAACAATGAAAGTGTCCTAAATTCATGCATTTTTTTTTTTTTTTTTTTCATAATCGGGGCAAAGCAGAGAGCATCCAATTAATCCAAATGGTGTCTTGAAAAAATTAAAAAACAAGTCTCGCAGTCAAATATTCTAGTTCAATGATTGTTCATCCAAACTTTAGCTGTCTCCAAGGCGCTTTCAGGCATAGGATGGGGCGCAAATTTGGGGGTGTAAATGCAAGAGGAACCAAGGAATTAATAGAAATTTCTTCACACCATGGGAATACGAGGACGCTAATATAATAACAATGGTCTAGAAAATCTAGATTTGGAGATTGATTGTGACGAAATCAGCAGGAGAAGCTAGTATGTATGCATGTGTATATATATATATAGCACAATTTAATTATAGAGAATATTTTTTTTAGTAATTAATTCGAGAAAGATCTGTGAGAGACATACCCCGTATAATAGGATTATTAGTTACACATTGGATTTATTCGGTTCATTTTCCACTAAGTGATTTATATGAATCATTAATCTTCCTTTCGTGGTGTTTCTCCCTTATTCATATAGTTTTGTATTTCAAAAAAAATAAAAATTTATTAAGCAGAATAACTGGTTCAAGTGATATTTTTAATCAGGGCTTTGCTACTTTCGGATTTTTATCTCAAATACACCAATCTTCAATATTAGTACCCACTCTTCAATCCGAGTGGTTATTAATGCACGTAACTATGATGATATTGAGCTATGCATCCGTTTTATGTGGATCATTATTATCAGTAGCACTTGTAGTCATTACATTTCGAAAAAACTAAAAGATTCTTTGTACAAGTACTCTTTTAATAACAGAGTCATTTTTCGTTGGTGAAATTAAATACATGGAAATTTAACACAAGGCTGTTTCTGATGAGAATCGAACCCAGATCTCCACTTGACAAATCAGGTAGAGGCATGCTTCTAAGTAAAGAGAGCCACACTACTGAACTACTACCTTATTTTCATAAAAAGTATAAGTTGATGATCATCTTGCACTGCAAATCCTGGAGATATTGATGTTTATAATACAATTCATGTTGCTAGATTTCTTCTTCTCTTCTTCATAACAATCATAATTTCCATTTTAATTCCCTCTCAACGTTGTTCTGCTAGTAAGTGGGATCCATGCAGGCTGAGTGAGCTCATTTCCAAGTTCTTGACTGATGGGTACATTAGCATGCAGATGTCAACGTTAAATTAACTTCCTAATTTTTCCCTCTTTAGCCCCTCGATCGGTAAACATGAGCTTCCCCAACCTTAATGTCCCTATAAAAGAATTCAACGGTGTCGTTACATGATGCTCATGGTAAATGTCTAACTCTTAACTCTTATATGACACTTACAACGAGTGTTGAAGAATTCACGGTTTTTATATAGCACTCACAACCGAACTCATAACCTCGCGTAGTATTCAGAAGAAACTTACTGACTTATGTTATACCATTTGATTACTACGCTCCTTTCTCCATTATTTAGCAAAATTTTTGATAACCCAGTGCATCCCTGATAATACATGAATTGAAAACCTTTGAATAATAAGTGAAGGAACCTAAATAAAGAAAGTCACACCATTAAATTATCACCTTATTGTGATGCATCTTTTTTTTTTTAGTATTATATGAGATTACATAGGGGAATTGAGGTAACCCTTGACCATTCCACTAGGCCAAAGGCCAAGTGGTTTGTTATGCATCTTTTCCCTACTAAGTTTTTTTTGGGCTTTGGATTTTTATTGGGCTTTTTAAGTTTCAATTACTATGGACCCATAATGGGTTCAATATGACAAGCAGAGCTCATACTTAAACTCTGTTGGGCTCTCTTAGTCATAGGTACAGATTCGGTCCAATATTAATCTCAAAATTTCATGGTATTTTCGGCGGGGAAATTGACAAATTGTCCATTCAAGCTACAGTTGTCTTAATTAAGATTGAAAACTTCAAACAAAAACATGTCCGAATATTATTTTCTTTCCGTTCAATATTCAACTTGTGGGTTCGTTAATTTATATAAGTTATTTATATATAGTGGTAGGCGATAGAAATTTCTACAATTAGATTTTTAAACCTCAAAATTCTTTGTCTCAACATGATATATGAATTTTCTGTTAAATTCAGGGTCAAGACCTGGACATTTTCATTTTCCCATATATTTTCTTATATTCGGTCTCACATCATATGATGTATATAATTATAATTATAGAGTCAACTACTTAGTACCGTTCTCGCTGTACCAAAAAGGATATTCTGAGTTGATAATGACTATCTAGGCCCACACTTATATTCCATGACATATTCGTGTATATTTTCCATGTGGGATAGGATATCATACACTCAGTATTGAATATTAATTAATTAAAGATCTCGTGTAATATTCACAAATTATTTATCACTTCTTAAGCAAAGTCAAGGGCTTTCAAATCTGCTGATTTTTAATGTAAACTTAAGAACAAAAACAAGGAAAATCAATAATGAACCTGAATTATACTCTCTCTCTCTCTCTCTCTCTATATATATATATATATTCAGTGGTCAACCAAAAACTTGTAGCACCTCATAATTGAACAACTTAGACAATTTATTATGAATTTATGTTTCCCTTTGAATTTCCTTGACTATATATATAGAAGTTGCAGGAGAAGCAAAGCATTAACGTAGAAACTAAATTCACAAAAGAAGCAATCCACTTCCAGAAACCCAAAAATCCTTACTATTTAGCTACAAAAATTTCTTGGTATTGAGAGAAAAATGGCCATTTCATCTTTGGTTGCTCCAGTTGCCAGGAGGTACGTAAATGCATGAAACTCAAAACTTTAATTTACACTTCGTTTATTTTTTTTTTTTTGGCTTTTTCGATTATTTTTTGTGTTTAAACTTTTTATTTGCACTCAGGTTGGAAGGAAAGGTGGCGCTGATTACTGGTGGAGCAACTGGAATTGGTGAAGCTGCCGTTAGGTTGTTCACAAGGCATGGGGCAAAGGTTATGGTTGCCGATGTTAAGGACGAGATCGCTCACCGTCTATGCAAAGAGATAGGAGAAGACGCCGTATCTTTCTCGCACTGCAACATAACCGAAGAATCGGATGTGAAAAAAGCGGTAGACGGAACGGTGTCAAGGTTCGGAAAGCTCGATATCTTGTTCAGCAATGCCGGAACCACCGGATCGATGGACACGAATATCTCATCGATGGACCTTGAAAACTACCGGAAAGTTTACGACGTTAACGTTCTGGGATCTTTCTTGGCCGCGAAGCATGCGTCGAGGGTAATGATTCCGGCGAATAAAGGAAGCATACTCTTCACAGCTAGTGTTAATTCTGTCATGGCCGGCGGGATATCCCATTCCTACGCTTCGTCAAAGCATGCGGTGGTCGGTCTAGCGAACAACTTGTGCGTGGAGTTAGGGCAGTACGGAATTAGGGTTAACAGTATTTCACCGTTCACAGTGAAAACTCCACTGCTCAATGAGGTGCTGGAAATGATTGAGAAGAAGAAGAAAGAAGAACCATTTTCGGGGACTGTGAATTTGGAAGAATCGTACATGTTGCCAGAAGATATAGCGGAGGCTGCCGTTTATCTTGCTAGCGACGAAGCTAGGTATGTCAGCGGTGTAAACCTGGTGATTGATGGAGGTTATTCTAAGATTAATCCAACTTTCTCCATGGTCGTCCAGAACCCTACCCCTGACCAAGACCAACCCTCATCTTGAACCATATATATATATATATATGTATGGTCTCTTCCCAAGCATATTTCTCCTAAAGTTTAAGTTTGGATTCTTTTTTTTCTTTTTTAGATTCTTTATTTTATTTCTTTTGCAGATGCAATTATTTGAATTGAACATGTGAAGTGGAATTTGAGATTATGTTGTAAATTTGTGATGCTAATAAATTAAATTATTTGTTTTCATTTCCTTAATTTCTTTCCATATATAGTTTTTCTTTTCTTTTTAATATTAAAACGTTTATTTCAAATACAACTCCAACTTAATATATATACACTTATATTTATAGATTAAGCTATTTATTTGTACTTGAATCCATAACATTTAAATTTATATGTTTACCATTAAGTTGCATGGATTTGTCTCCCTAATGCAATCTTTAATTATATCCACAAGCGTTGGATTTAATTAGATTACAGATTGATGGGACTTAAATAATGTGGCCAATTCGATTTCTATTTAAAATAATAATTAATAATAAACGTCCCCTTTTAAAAAAAAAAAAAAAAAAAAAAAGTCCAAGTCAATTAATTATTCAAGAATGCAAGGCATACATCTAATACATTTCATGTCATGGTAAAAGTTTCATATGCTTAGAAGACTAATTAAGATAATTATAAAAAAAAAAAAAAAAGAAAAAAAGAAGAAGACTAATTAAGATATATATATATATATATAATCTGGGTTTTCCCCGAGTAGACTTGTTCCGAAGACAATATCGCCGTACAATATTTTAATAATCTAGTCCGATGGCTGCTATTCTAATCCTATGATTATTAATCATATATATATATATATATATATATATGTTTATGGTGATCATTTTTATTTACAATAATCAATTGCTTGGAATACTTAATTAGTAAGCTATTTTAAGAAATGTTTTTCTTCCCTATCAACTTTGACAAAATATTACTTCAAGAATAACTAATTAATTTGATTTAAAAAAATGAAAATATTATTTGATTATTAATTTCAATCTTGTTAATTATACGTAAAGTATGAGATATTAAAGGGTAAGCATGTAAATACTATAATTTTAAACATGGGACTTTTTAATTTAATATTAAATTTCTTCATAACTTGAAAATTAAACATAACTCTTTATTAAAGAAAGTTAAGTAACACATTAATTATGAAGTTAGATATATATATATATATATATGATTAAACTAAAATTACGAGTTTGAAACATAATAATAACAAAATGTAGCAAGTAAGAATAAAAAATATTATGGAATATGTAAGTTGGTAAATAATTTTGCTCTTTTGAGTGAAATCGTAAGTTTAAAATTATACATAATATATATATATACAATCATTTAAAATTTTGGATTAAAATTTAACTTTTAAAATAGATCTTGTTCGAGTCTAGTAGAAATTAATCTAAAGTTGAATTTGAACGGCTAATTTTGGAGGGAAAAGTATAACTTTAAGGATGTGATGAGAATAAGTTTCCCTCATCCCAGAATGTGGTTAGGGGGTACTAAGAAGACTGTATACGTCGGATCCAGGAATCGTATTCCTTTTTCTGAGGAGTTTTGGTTGTGGTGGGTATTTTATTCTCTTTAATGGCCCCCTACTCTTTGTTCTTTCTTTTATTTATTCCCCCAATAAAAGAGTTTTGTAGTTTGTACTTGAGGTGTCAATATCTAATCCAATGCCAAAATTTAATACGAAATTAGTGGGTTATGGTTGAGGATAATGAACTCGTGTCAAAGTGAGGTAACCGTTTAATGATAATCGTGTTCAAGTTGTAAACAGGTTAAACCGTGTAACCTATTTTCAATCAGCGTAACCTATTTAAATAATAAATAATTTTTAAATTTTTATTATTTTTAATTATATATTCTAATTTATTATTAAATAATTTAATAACTTTTATTATTTTTAAATTTTATATATAATTAAATTACATAATATTAATATTTTTATAAGTTAGATAAGTAAATAATCAAATTAGCGGGTTGAAATTATGTAATGAGTTTTGAATTATATTCGTGTTATAATTAGATTGGTGTTCGAGTTCAAATTTTTTCTGTTGTTTCGAGTTGACAGGTTAAGTATAATTATTTTAACTCAACCTGACATAATTATCATTCCATCCCTAGTTTGTACTGACAAAGAGAGTTGAGAATTTTTATCCCTAGTTTGTAATAACAAAGAGAGGTGAGAATTTTCTTCAAATTTGATCATATATTAAAATAAACTTCCGATATAGGTAATACCGAATTTGGCATTCCATAATACAAATACAAATAGAAACTACATTTTTAGATTGGCTTTTTGGCACTTTCCCAATTCACTTCACAGGAATTGAATCCAAAGATGCCAGCCATTACCCAAAATCCTCTTTATTCCCTAGACAGATAGAAATTACCTTCCTACTCTAGGTACTACCTAGATCAATCAACATGGTCAATTTTGAATCTCTTCTTGGTTTTCAAGAATTGTCGGACGGTTGCCCTAGACGGACCAAACCGTCTTAAGGGCAAGCGACTGCAGCACCACAACCGATGTCCACTGTTTCGACCGCCTCTTCTTCCGCCACCTCCATCCAGCATTGGAGAATGGACTTGGGAGTAAGTACATCATTATATTCTTCTTCTTCTTTATTTTTGGTGAAGCAACGATAGACTATATAGTCTCCGCATAACAAATCTTGCTTCACCACTTCATTATAAGTATAGCCTTCCACATCAAACACCACCATCTTGTGGTGGTGGAGGTGGTTGTCGTTGTTTCCAGAGTTGTCGCCGCCATTACCTCCTCCAATGCACGTGATGGCCACGCTAAATTCGAGTGGTTTGAAACACCTCAGCACACTTTGCACCAATGCCTCAAACCCACCAGACTCAAAGCCTAGACCCATGGCTTCGTAGCTGGCATAGCTAAACCCATCCTCTGGAGTCACGTGCACGGTGGAATAAGCAGAGCCTTCAATTCCATTCATGGAGTATCCACATGGTTCAAATTCATAGTCACAGATCACGTGACTTGGAATAATCTCAGAAATTCCGGACATTTTTGTCATTTCGTCGTATCCATCCGATTTCTTGAAAAAAGCCGCAGCTTTCTTCTGGTCCAACCCGGTCATGCACATTTCAAAACAAATCACAGCCTTCGTAGTAGTATCTTCGGATTTTGAAGGGTCCACTCGTGCCACGTAGACATGCCAACTCCGATTCGGAAAGTTGGGATCGCCGAGTATATAGCCGTGTCCGTTCTTGAAGAAACTGTTCAGAAAAGCAACTTCCTCGGAGAAGCTCCGGTGAGGGGCAGGTTGGGCATTCTGGAACAAAAACGTGCCACGGGAGTAGATAACCGAGTTGACAACTAGCGAGAGCGAGTCAGAGAGTTTCAGAATTTCTGAAACGGAGAGAAGGAGCTTAGTAGTTCCGCATGTCTTGAGGATGATTTTCAGAGGGTAAACGAACAAGCTTGACTCGGAAAGCACGTACGAGTCGAACTCAGCATTGGATAGCTGCGAAACTATGGTGCAACAAGCAGGTTCCAGGATTGAATCGAGTTGAGAGCGAGTTAGGACTCGGAGACCTAGCCCATTATTTTTGCCCCTAAACATGGGAGCTTCAGAGAAGTTGATCTCTAACCTTTTCTCGAAACCTTCAAAACCAATTGCTGACACTTCCATTGCGAAGATCAAGGAACCAAAGATTCTTGAATAGCAAAGGATTTGAGTAGTAGAGCTGGAAACAGAGAGAGAGTTGGGGGGAGATAGCTGGGGGCAAAGGTGGTAAAAGGACAAAGAAAATATTGAAAAACTACTGGGAATATTTTCTACTCTACTGAAGCATCCATATGTATATATATGTATATATAACAGTGTCCAGGAAATTAAGAGACGTCAGGATGGCTTCCTCACGCACTGCAAAAATTGTGGAAGAAGAGAAAAAGGAAAGATCAGAAAAGACAAAAGAAGGAGAGAAAAGGAAGGATTTTTCAGTTCTGGTCTTACGTTGGAGTAAGCAGCAGATCGGAATTTTTCGATGCCACCGTTGGGACGGACGTCTTCAATGATGTAACCGAGGGGGACTTCGTATTGAATACTACTACTACTGCTTGATTTTTTCTTGTTGCCACATTTGGTCTCCATTATATTACAACATTAAACCTCCCTACAAAAGGAAAAATTGAATATAGAATTATGAAATGAACAAAGTTTTGCCTCAGGAGAAGATGGCATCAAGAATTCAAGAAACACAAATACACTTAGAGAAATCTTGAACCAAAGATTGATTCTTTAAGGTTAAAAAAGAAAGAAAATCCTGGGAAAATTGTTGTATACAACAGATTAATTTCCCAGATGCGATGGGCAGAATCAACATAGTACCAATGTTTGTGGAAACAGCACAAATAATTCCAATACCTTGAAGAAACAAGATCAACCATGTGATGATGAAACAAAGGAAAAAAAAAAAAAAAAGAAACACCACTTAATCAGCCAAACAATATCTTTCCACTGATAACATTATAATCCACAATATATATATATACACACACACATATAAAGGATTGAGAAGCAAAGAATTATTAATTAAGAGGAAACTCACGTTATATTTGCAAGTATATATCGATCGATCGATTGTGGAACAAGAAAAATGTGAAAGGAGCAGGGAGACAAAATCAGATTGAATCCGGGCGCCCTTTCTTTTTTTCTCTTTTAAGTTACAAAGAGAACAAAAGAATAAAAAACCAAGATTGAGAGAGGGAGGTGTGGAACAGCACAGAACATGAAGGGAAGGGGAGACAAAACGAACGATAAACAACGTGAAGAACCCTCTTCGATTTTGTTTTTGCCTCTCTCTCACAAAAAGGAAAAAAAAATCAAAGAAGACCTTTGGTTTGACTGTTCGAGAAATGCGGGGAGAGGATTGTGCGGAATGGAAGGTATTTATAGATGAGAGTTTTGGGATTAAGGACCCCTAAAATTGGAAATTCCAATTTAATTACCGATTTAACGGTTCAGATTAAAAGTTAATTTTTTAAAAAATTATAAAAACTTTTTCATACCTAACATATTTCAAACAGATACATTTCTTAATTATAAGTAAACTAAAACAATTTTTATATATATATATATATATTTATATAAAAGAATTATTATCATATTTAATTAGTCTCTAAATTACAGTTTATTATTCATTAACGTCCTTAAATTTTAATTTTAATTAATAAAGTCTTTCTTTCACTATCATTTATCTTCCTCTTTTATCACCAAAATGATATTAAATGATATTATAGTTATAGAGACCTTAATAGATAAATTACAGTAACATTGAAACCTTATTAATTTAAATTTAAATTTATGAACCAAATTTTTTTAAAAAAAATCTTTTAAGAAAATTCTAAAGTTTTATTTATTTATTTATTATTGAAATTTTGAGGTATTTTTGCCTTTGTCGTTGTAGATAATAAAATGTTGTAAAATAAATAAAAATAGTATTTTTGTTTAACTAAGTGGTAAGTAAAATTTCACATTATTAATTTTTACTTTTATTTACTAATTACATTTTATAATTTAATGTGACGAATTACAGGTTGACACGTGACAACGTGATGTGACACACAACTCTTGGAGGAGCAAAGGCCTGATATATCGAACGCTCTCTTCTTCCAAGTCCAAATTCACCTTCGAGATCAAGTCTCAAAGGCTCTCGGAATCCATATCGAGATTAAGTCAAAAGATCCTTGAGACAGATCAGATCCATATTGATACTTCTAAATTAATGAAATATATGATTTGCAATTGATTTCGTACTTGCATTATTTCTATTTTAATTTTGCAAACTCATAATCTCTCGAATTATAAGTGAGACTGCTAATAATTGAGCTACGACCTTCTTGACAAGAAAATTTTAGGTTGGTAATGAGGTTTGTTTGTTAAGAACCTTGTCCTAGTGTTGGTGTGTGAGAATCCCAAGAGTCATCTTAGTGCACCATAGAACATGCATGGAACCAATGTAGTCATAGTAGAGTTGGCAGTTTTTGTTTTTTTGTTTTTTTTTGTCTTTTTGTCTCCATCCGTACGAAGATTCCAAGTGGGATGGGGGATTTATTTTAATTAATAGTAATTAATTAAACTTTGTAGATCAATAATATGTACTACTCTTGTGTGTGGTTTAATATTATATTACTATTAGTAATAATATATCAATAACAAACTATTTTGTCTAACAAAGTACTAATTAATAAAGTACTTATTATCTAAAAATTTTTAATTATCAAAATATTAATTCTAGTTAATTTTTTTTTTTTTTTTTTTGCTTTCTCTCTCTTGATAATTCAAAATATATAGTTGGGGAATAAGAATTTTAATTAAACCAAATATATACTTAGCAATTTTTTATATTGAAAATGATAAAATATTACTCTAATTATTAGTTTTATTTTTTTTAAAAAAAAATATACTTTAGTTTGATAACTATTTAACTATATTCTGAATTATTCATATATTTTTATTTTTATAATATTAAATTTTATAACTATTTATAATTATTTGATTTAGAATTTTTGAATAATTTTTTTAAAAATAATTTAATTTTTTTTTTGTTTATGTATTTATCACGTACTGTATATATACTTAAAGAAAAAATTGTAAAACAAAATAAAAATGTTAGGTTACGAATCAATAGAAGATCAAAGAAATTAAAACCCTAAAAACATATATACTTTTAACTTGGATTTCTTTTTCTGTTTTTTTTTTTTCTTTTTTCCTTCATGAAATCTTATCCTCACACCCATATCATATCTCAAATTCCCAATCATAGAAGCGTGCCACACTTATTTTGGTAAGAGTTTATAAGTGGGTATCTATAGATAGACAGCTGATGAGGATCCAACACTATAATATATATATATATATATATATATATATATATATATATATATATATGTATGTATGTACGTACGTATATATAATTCAGAATTTTTTAAAAAAATAATAATTTTACAACCTTATTTTTCAACAACTTCGGATTTGCATCCCTTCTGTCGAGCAAAGACTTCGTTAAACTATGAGCGAAACGACAAAGTTTGATATTTTATTTTCCTCTATTATGTAATAAAATAATATTATAGGAAAAGAAAGGCCTTTTTGGTCTTCTCAAGAAATATAATTAGATTAATATATATATATATATATATATATATATATATAGTTTAATTCATATAATTTGATTTGGATTGTTTTGTAATAATTGGTAAACCATTTCCTTTCCTCCTCATCTAAAATCTTGTCCTATCTATCTATCTATCCATCTATATACATATATATATATATATATATATATATATATATATATTAATCTTAAAATTAATACCTCAAATGTAACTCCCGAACATATGACTATTTAATTAATATTAGGAAAATTGTTCATTTTAGTCCCTAAACTAATTTCGTTTGGATAAAGGGGTCCCTATTCTTTATTTTTGGATAAACGAATCCCCATTCTTTTTTCGTTTGGACAAAGGGGTCCCTTTTTTTATTTTTGGATAAACAAATCCCCATTCTTTTTTTATTTGGACAAACGGATCCTTTTGACTAATTTTTTTTCCAAAAATATAACAAGAGAAGAGAAGAGAGAAATTAAAAAATAAAATGAAATAATTATCATCACAATATGTAGAATAATAATAAATCATGTAAAAATTAACAATTTTTTTCTAAATAAAATTGGTCAAAATGATTCGTTTGTCCAAACAAAAAAAGAATGAAGATTCATTTATCCGAAATTAAAAAACAATGACCCCTTTGTCTAAACGAAAAAAAGAATGAGGATTCATTTATCAAAAAATAAAAAACATGGACCTTTTTGTCCAAATAAAATTAATTTGGGGACTAAAATGGCCAATTTTCCTTAATATTAACTGAATTACAATTATTTGTCATATAAATTAGAGTGAATTTATAATTTCATTGAAAATTTCTCTGATTTTAACTTAATTCATACTAAGAGCTTTTGAGTTTTTTTTTTTTTTTTTTTCTTTTTTGAAGTTTTTTTACCTCTATTGTATCTCAAACTCATAATCTTTTAGATCATAAGCGAGACTGTTACCAACTGAAGTAAGCCTTCTTTTTAAAAAAATTATGGTTGTATTTGGATTTCAATTATATTAGAGTTGAGTGAAGAAGTTTTGTCTCCCAATACCCAGCACATTTGGACAAATTTTTTTTCTAATTAAAATTTGTTCCCCAAAAATACACCTATAAA
>JAXGGT010000094.1:335359-395538 GCA_035583425.1 Marsdenia floribunda | reverse complement strand
TTATAATAGTAATATGTATATTTATTTGATAAATATTTTAAAATTTAAATGAATATTATATATATATATATATATATTATTCAATTCACGGTACAAAGTATATATTTAAATTTTTAAATAATTATATCCAATTTTTTGATAATAATTATAATTTTAAGTTATTAAAAAATTAAGATAATTATAATTTTAAATAATTTAATAATTATAATTATTTTAAAAATATTAATGTATTTATTTAAATGATCTAAAAATTGACTTTAAAAAAAATGATTAAATCCCAATATTTAAGGTATCCTTTAGAATAACAAAGTTCATGGATTTTCTACTTTTATAAAAGGATTTAGATACCTTACGCATGAATTGAATGTTTATTTCTCACATATACATAATACACGCATATTTAATATATATATATATATAATGCATGAACTAATAAATAGATCTACCTACAATCTAAACATATGATTATATATATACACACATATATTTACAAAATCTAGATATATTAATAATAAAAAATTTAAAAAAAATTAAATTTAAATTATTTTTCAACATGATTTTAATAAATTTTTTTTTTAAAAAAAATGTTTTAATTAGTTTATTTTGTATATAAATTAATTTAAATTCAACTAACATACTCATAAACTTATTAAAGAACAAAAATTATCAAATTCATTATCAGATTCACATAACTCAATTCCTCTTAATCAATTTAATATATCGTTCAAATTCATATAATTAATATATATAATACATTGAAGACTGAAAAATATATATAATGTATTCACTAAATAAACAAATAAAACACATTAAATTTAAAATAGATTGCATATTTTAAAGGATTAAATAACAAAATAATACATGTATAATTAAATTTAGTTTAAATAACTAATTTAATTTTAAGATTAATCCGCACTTGGGTGGGGATTGTAAACCTAGTATATATATATATATATATATATATATATATTAAGGTGGGGAAAAATAAAATAAAACAAAAAAAAAAAAAACCCTCTTATGTGTTTACAGAATTTGTTTCACAAAGGTTAATAAAATATCATTTCTAAAATTCATTAGTATTTTAATACAAAATTTCAAATTATCCATTAATTTTTTTATTATTCATCTTCTCCCCTATTCTTCTTCGATCTTCTTTTTTTTTTTCCCCCCACTTTTTTCCATCACTCTTGATTGAAAAATATAAGTAAAAGTTTTGGAAAAGATGGAATGAATTATTATCAATGTCAAAAGTGGGGTTAAATTGTAAAAAATAAAAAATTATGAAATCCTTCTTTAATTATATAAATCACACTAAAATAACCAAAGTTTATTTTCCCTAAAATGGACAATTAAAAAGGATCCAAGGGAAAATAACATGTTAGAATGATTTCAAAAATAAAAAATAAAAAATAATAAAATTGTTTTTGTTTTTTTAATGCTACTAATCTAGGCCTATTTAATTATTACCTTTGTTGTTGGTTTTTTTTTTCCTTAATTAATTAAAAATGTCATTATTTGGAAACATCACATTCAATGGAGGACAATTGGAAGGGTTTTTTTTTTTTTGTTTTTTTGTCCTCCTTTCATACCACCCTGTGGTTTACACCCAAAAAAAAAAAAATGCCCCTTTTTTGGGCAAAAATTGAGGGTTCATGGCTTTGACTCTAAATAGAATATGCATGCATGCATGCATACATACATATATATATACACAAAAGTTTGTTGGTGTTAAAAATATGCATTTTGTTGCACAAAAAAAAAAAAAAAAAAAAAAAAAAAAAGGTAGAGGTGGTCTCTAGCTAGCTAGTCACAATGAATACATTATTTAGTTTGTCTAAATCAATCATTTTCACTAAAGGAAATCTCCTTTAGATATATAATGTTTACCTACCAATAAGTCATTACTACAATCTATCAAATAAGATTTCAAGTTTATTTATTTATTTATTTATTTTAAAAAAAAGTATTAAAAGAACGTATTTAAAAAAAAAAAAAGATTTAACATGACTAAATTTTAGATTAGTCGATAAGTAAATGGTTATTAAATACTGGAAGATTACATAGATATATATAATGTTTACCTTAAAAAAAAAAAAAAAAAAAAAAAATTTGAATTGATGAAAATTGAATAGGGCAACATTTTGGACCACTTCTAGATTTCTTTTTGTTTATTCTCCCTTTCCTCCTTTTGAATAAGGACATGGGGTAATAATCAAACTACATGTGGGATCTAGACTTGTCTTGGGGAAGATAAGAGAATAAAGGAATCACTTAGAGGGGAAAAAAATGGGAATCAATTCTTTCTTTCTTTTTTTTTTTTTTTTTTTTTTTTTTCCTAATTATTTTTTTTAGGAGGATATATTGATGATTTTAATCCCTTAACCATTTTTCTATTATTATTATTTTAAATTTTTTTATCCTAAAATAGCTTTAAAAATATTTCAAATTAAAGAAGGTATTACAAGTGAAATTTTTATTCTTTTAAAATGCATATATATATATAACTTTATTTAAGAAAAGTGAATAATTAAAATTTCTATACTATCCATGGATAGGAAGAGTAAGCAATAAGCTAGCCTAGCAATGGGAAAAGGTAGGCAAACACATCAAAGGGTAAAAACCAAAGAAGAAAATCAAAACCAACCATACATCATGTTAAGATTTGATTCAACAACATTGCAATAAAATGCAGATTCTTTTTTTTCTTTTTCTTTTTTTTTAAATATTCATTTTTTCAATATAATTGGATTCTTTGTTTTTACTTTTTACTTTTTTTGACAATATTTTTACTTTTTACTTTGATTTTTTTTTTTTTTTTAATAGTGCACCTTATTTTTAATGAGGATTAACTATAGACATTACTTTTTAAGTCATATTCACGTCGAGATTTATCCCCATTTCAATTAGATAAGTATCTTTTAAAGGTAAGATCTGACTCTAAACTTTAAACAATTGCATATTTTAATGCAATTTTAAATCCGCGACTTCACGTAAACCATAAGCGTGCCGTATTAATTCACTTGTGCCTAAGGGTTGGACAAGTCTCAACTATTGAACTAAGCTAGCCCAAACAAGTTGCAATGCATTATATATTTATGATTATCATAAATAGAAGTTTATATTCAAATATCTATTAATTGTCAATAACAGTGACTAATTCCTTTCACTTTAAATCTCTAACCTCATAATTAAAGGACTCCTTTCGCTTTAAATTTCCAACCTCATAGTTAAAAGAAGAGGTGAGCAACATCGCATCACCGCTGGTGATCTGTTAAATATATTTTTTAGATAAATGGAATACATGGAGATCGAACCCACATCTGGTGGGTGGGACGGAAAACATACCAGTAGAGTGGTAATATATATATATATATATATATGTATTATGAAATCAACCAAATAATTCAGTTGGACCTTATTTATAATTTTCTGGACAGATCTTGAAGAAGAAATGAGGCCCACATAATCAAATGAACAAGGCCTAGTTATGGATCTAAAAAGTGGGCCATTAATAAAGTGGACCAGTTATCCGAACAGTTATATGGGCTCTGTGGGCAAGTGAAATAGGCAACAATTTTACTCTCCCCTTAATTTTCCCTTTTTAGTAAAAGAGAGAGAAGCTTTCCTAATCAAAACGAACCAAATAATTGGTGTTCCATTTTTTTTTTTTTTAATCCTTTTTGATAAATAATTTGGTTCAACTATTTAAAAATAATAATAAATTCAAATTTTAAAATTAAAAATAAAAAATGAATACCTCCTACCTTATTATCATTATTATTATTATATAAGGTAGATTTCTTATAGTTGGTTGATAGTAACTTCACTTATAATTTAAGAGATTATAAGTTCCGATTCAAATTAGAAATAAAAAAGTAATAAAAAAAAAAAAGAAAAAGAAAGAAACCCTCGAGACTTTTGTTTGAACACAATTCAATGATAAGAAATCTTTTTTAATGAATATAAATGTTATAAATTAGATTCATATTTAAAATCAGTAACTATTAGTATGTTACAAGGGTATTTCAGTAAATATTCATCACAAGAACTCAATTTCATATTAAAATTTTATGAAAGTATTACTCTTTTTTAATCTTATAAAAATCTTTAAATTATTATAAACCAAGTATGTTAAATTTTGACCTTTTAATTGGACTTAATAACCTAAAATTAACCATTCCGTTTAACTTTATGTTTACATGAAAAAAAAAAAAAAAAAAAAAAAAAAATCAACAGAAGGATCGATCTATCTCTTGCCAAGATCATAATCACATGAAATTAATTTAATTTTTCTTTTCTTTTATTGTACTGGCCATATTTTCAGTTCCATTACTTTAATAAGTAGTACTATTGTTATGTTCAATCAAAATCATGAATACAATAACCAACTTGTATAAGTTGACCAAATAATACAAAATTTATCCATTTTTGATATAAGTATCATGATATATAATATCCTCATCCTCTTGCAATAAAATAGTTGATGAAATTGACATGAGAATAACAATATATTCTTTCATATCTATAGGTCCCCTTAAACTTTAAACAAATTCCAAGGAATGATTTGGAAATAGACATGTTCCAAATATGAGAAACTTTCAAAAGTTAAAGCAGCACTAAGTCTGAAATTATTCATCCCAATTCTTTGTTCTACTATTTCTTTTCCTGAAAAGGAAATTATCCTTATGATGATTTGTTTACCTATATATATATATATATATATATAATCTAAATAGGATATATAATTGTTAGATGCTCCAATTAGATAAGTTTCTTTCGAGAAATAAGTTCTGACTTAAATTTTAAATGATTGTATATATAAATGTAATTTGAAATTCACAACTTCACTAAAGTCAATAAAATTCCTTATAAAATATGGACAATTGCCTTTAAGTTATATATACGTCCAGATTAATCCTCACTCAAAATGGGGTAAGTTTTTTCGTTTAGAAGGTTAATTATGATTTAAGTTTTAAACGACTGCATACGTGAGTGTGATTTTAAACTTACAACCTCATTTAAGCTTAGAGAACTCCTTACAAACTCATATGCACTCTGAAGTTAAACTTACTTTTCTTTATTAAGTTAACAAGTTTTGCTATAACATTTTCTTTAATATTTATTAAAATAATGACTGATATTAACATATGTTTTTATTTGCACAAGAAAACATGTTATTTTATTATGAAATATTTAGAGTGTTAATTAAAATTTGAATGCAAAATCACATAGAAAAAATCATACCAATTAAGTAAGGAACCTTCGTTGTTGAAAAAGCAAAGAATATGTATATGCATCACAAATGAAATCTTTATATATATATATGACAAGATGACTTGGTTTAAACAATCATACTTATAATTCAAGAAGTCATTAAAACGTTAGAAAAAAAAAATTAAAAAAAAAAAAACTTTATATATATATATATATATATGCATTTCACAAAGAAATTTAAATGGAAAGGAGGTTGAGCCTTGGATGGGATGACTGATAAGTGCTAAATGACTCACCATTAAAACTTTTTGACAAGAAGAAAGCATCTTGTGTAACTATTAACTTCATGATTAGAGGTTTCCTTTCAAATATAATTAAGGATCCATGATTGGAGGAAAATTATTCCAAGTGATTTCTTTATCATTTTATGTATTTTTTTTAAAATAATATATAAAAAAATATATATACGAATTAAAAAGAAGAAGAAGGGTAAAAAAGTAAATTTGCAAAAGAAAAAAAGGAAAGAAGAAGAAGAAGAACAAGAAGGACAGGATGGCTGCTTTTGCTTTTGCCTTTTTTTTTTTTTTTGCTACATATGAAGAAGCTTTTTAAGGCTGTTTTTAAAATTGTACATCAAACAATAAAATAATGAAAAATTTGGCTCTTTTTTTTTTTTTTTTTTTGGTTCTTGGGGGCCAGGAGGGGGTGTGGGGGTGGGGGTGCAATTTAGGCAGCAGAAGAAAGAGCAAACAACCAACGTGGAAGAATCAATTCCATCGCATGGAAGAATAAACGCATTCCAACAAAGATTTTGGATTTTGCCCATTTTCCCATACTGCCCCACTTCCTTCTATACTACCAATTTTTATTTTATTTTTTATTACTCCTATAAATTCTTTCCAAATACTATATTTATATACACACCACATTTTCATGGAAAAAGCTTGGAATTTTTAAGAAACAATACATATACATATATATATATATATATATATATATTTCTCACCATTTGTTTTGATACATATATGTATATATATATACATGCTTGTATATATGGTAGGAAAGATTTCCACTTTTCTTATGATGCTTTTGTGGGATTCTTAAATTTGAGTTTTTATTTGTTATCAAAACATATACCCAATGGTGGCAAATAAAAGGTATATATATATATATTTTAATATATATAAAGTGTTGACATTCTCTTGCCATTGTTGTTGTTGTTTTTATTTTTTTATTTATTCTAGTCATAATAATATTCCAATTCTCAATTCTTAATTCTCCATCCTTTTCTTAATATGTGATTTTGGAGTTTTTAGTAATACTTTTAGGTCTTCTTATATTGTGTTTTTTTTTTTTTTTTTTTTTGATAATTCACCAAAGTTCTGGTTTAAGTGAGGCTATCGATTTAAAATCACACTTATGAGACTTCATTGTTTAAAAAATTTAGAGTCATAACTTATCTTTTGAAAGGATCGTACTCGATTCAAGTAGGGATTAGCCTAAATATGAATATAACTTAAAAGTACGGTCTATAATTATGACCCATTTAGAATACCTCATACACTAAAATAATAATAATTATTATTTTTTATAAATTATAAATATCTCATAATAAATTTAATTTTTGATTAATTCAGAATAGATTGAATAGGTTTTTTTTTATTATTATTTTTTTTATTTTTAAATATGCTCAAAATTAATGAAATTAAAAAGAATGATTTGTTTTTTCCCCAAATATTTTAATTTTTAACTTTTAAATAGGGAAGTATGTTTGTAAAGAGGAATAAGTTCTTCACCCATTACTTTGTAGTATGACTTTTATTTCATCATTTCTTTATTTTTGAGGTACTTTCTTAATTTAATCATATATACTTACTAACTTTTGAAATATTTAAAAAAATATGCGCATAATATTTTTCTATTGTCAAATAAAATTATAATATTATAATTTTACATCTAAAATATGCAAAAATTTGATATTAAATATAAAATGAGTCAAATTGTGTATTGTAAATTGAATATTTTTTTTGATCATAAATAATTAACTAATTTTTAATAAATTTAGTTTTATATATCAATTATATTTTAATATTTTTAAAAAATAAATTTAAATATACAATTATTCATTATATATATATATATACTACCATGTACCATGTACTACTTGATTTGGTTGATATAAATAGGACATGGTACATTAAAGAAGAAGAAGAAGAAGGGAAAATGGAAAAGAAAAAAAAAGAAAGAAAGCAAAGTAGACTTTTTTCATTATTTTGTAAGTAATTAATTTGGATTAATTCAATTAAGTTAATCATTCTTCTAGTAAATTAATAAAAAAAATTAGTTAATTCTTTTTAATATATATTTTTGTTAATTTTTTCATATAAGTATTTTATTTTTCTAAACTAGATTTTATATTTGAAAAATTAGTGAATTTGGTCCCTATTGTTTATGGCTTTATTGTGGTTGGTCTATTTTTTTTCTCTTTAATTTTTATTTAGTAAGTTCCCAATATATAAAAAATTAGCACATATGATATCTTTTTTTACAAAATATATTGCTTGAACAAGTTAAATTTTGTAAAAAAAATAATCAAATACGTCAACTTATTATATATTAGGACCTACTAAATAAAAAATAAAGAAAAAGGACCAATTATACCAATAATCAAAAAATTGAAGACCAAATTCACCAATTTTTTTTTATATATTTTTATTTTCATGATACTTAAATTTTATTTATCCTTCTAATTATTTTTTTAAAAAAAATAATGTGATTGTATTTGTTATGTATTTATCAAGTGATCGTATAATTATAATAGTTATTGTGTTAAAAATATTTTTTAAAAAATTATCTTTTTAATAAATACATATGACTAAAATAAAAAATTAAATCGAATAATCGAAAATAATTATAAAATTTAGTATTATATTAAATAAAAATATAAAATTATTATAAGATAAATTTTTTAATTAATTAAAAAAAAAAAAAGAAAGGAAGGAATGAAGACGTTGGAAACACAACTATAAGTAATAATTAGTGGGGATTGTAATAAAGCAATGTCTAGTCTTGTCTAAATACTAAATAGGCTATCAAAAGGAACAAAAAAATTGGAACTGCATTTCCACAGAAGGAGTGCGTTACCTCTCACATCAAAACCACCAAAAACAAGTCTTTTTTCTCTTCCATTACTTGCCGTGCTACACCTGCTCTATCGTGTCTTGCCTATAACCAGCAGTTTTCTCTTTCTTTTTTCAACCCACAAAAACCAGTTTGTGTGTACAATGTGACAGTAAAAAAAAAAGCGAAAGAAGGATTCAAAGGGAAGGGGGCGAGGGGGGGGGGCGGGGGGAAGTGAGTATGACTTGGTCAGATAAAGATAGGTTAGGCGAGCTTTGCTTAGTAGTAGTTGTTGTCTTCTTTGTGTTTCTGGCCATTGTATGTTTTATCTTTTAACCATTGCTGTCCCTCTCAAATTCTGAGCTTCAGGAAAAAGGAAAAAAAGAAAAAAAAAGAAAAACCCTTTTATTTTCTTTCACTGACACTCTATATCATATCATCCCCACCTGATTCTCTCTTCCCCTAATCCCCCCCCCCCCACCCCACCATCCCTTCCTTCTCTGATGCTGTGTTGCTGACAGTCACTTTGGAAAAGAAATATTTGATAAAGAAAAAGGGTTTCTAATATATGCAGATAAATAAATACACATACTTTTTTGCAAGGTAGCAACTTTGAGAAAGAAATGAGAAAAAAAAAAAAAAACCAACCTCTATAGAAGAAGCACACTCACACATTGTTGTGGTATATATTTTTGCCGACTGCAAAAGAGGGTGACTGAAAAAGTAGTACTTTTGGAACGACCCAAAAAGACTAGAGGGAGAGTGTGTGAGAAAGGAAAGTGGTAGCAAGTAAGAATAAAAACACATATGAATGTTAGTGTGTTTGTGAAAACCAAAGGTGAGGTGGTGAATGCTTTTTTCGTGGAACATGTTTTCTTGAATTATCTCCAGCACCGCGTGCAAATGCAATGACTGGCATCATGTCTCTCCTCTTAACTTTCAGTCTCGCGGTTTTTTTCATTTTTCTTTTGTCTTCTACCCTTTGTTTCTCGTATGAAGGTAGAAATCCTCAAGGTAAAGATTTGTTTTATTATCAATTGGGATTTTGAAAAAAGGATGAAAAGTTTCTGAAAGACTCGTTGGCAAAATTTAATTTGTTTGATCTTATTATTATTATTATTATTTCATTATGAGTATTCTTTTTCTTTCAGTTGAAGCTTTGATTGGTCTCAGAAATGGTTTGAACGATCCTCATGGAGTCCTCAGTAACTGGGATGAGGACTCCGTAGACCCCTGTAGCTGGTCAATGATAACTTGTTCTTCTGATAATCTTGTTACCGTCATGTGAGTTTCTCTTTGGCCATTTCTGGGAAACAAATTTCTTTTCTTCGTTTCTATGATTTTGATCGTCGAAGGTTGAATTTTCGTTACGTCTCCTTTGTGTTTCTTTTTTCTGTTGGGCAGTGGAGCTCCGAGTCAAGGTTTATCAGGGGCTTTATCTGGGACGATAGCTAATCTAACCAGTCTAAAGCAAGTGTAAGACAAACAGAATTTCACTAGTTAGAAATTTCAGAAACACAGTGCTTTATTAATTTACCATATGTCTCTTTATTCATTGCAGATTATTGCAAAACAACAATTTCTCTGGTCATATTCCAAAAGAGTTGGGAAATCTATTGAACCTTCAAACCTTGGATCTATCGAGCAATAAGTTCTATGGTCATGTTCCTGAATCTCTGGGGCTGCTAAATAATCTTCAATATCTGTGAGTTTTAAGGTTTCTTTTTTTTTTTTTTTTCCTGTTCTTGCAAGTCCTTTTTCTCAGTATTACTTTACCAATATTTTTTAAGTTACTTGATTGGGTTTGGTTTAAGTGGTAGATTTTGCTGTTTCCTGTGATCTGTTGTCTTATACGAGACTTCTGTCATTTGATGAATGAGTAGGAGGTTGAACAACAATAGCCTCACTGGGCCTATTCCTGTGACTCTAGCCAAAGTTCCTCAACTTGCTTTCTTGTGAGTGTGTATATCTTTTTTTTGTTTCTTTTGCTTTTCCTTTCGTTTTCTGTCTGAATGGATAGACATTTGTAGCGTCATATCCTGAATTTTTTTTTTTTTTTTTTTTATTTCCCAGTTTTCTTTCTGAATCGAACAAGGGTTTTGGTTCAAATATCATCAAATTATGAAATTTTCTGGTAATATTGAATTTCCTTCTGATGTTTCAGGGACTTGTCTTACAATAATCTTAGTGGACCAGTTCCCAAGTTTCCTACCAGAGCATTCAAGTATAGTTTTCTCTCACTGAACGTTATTTTTATTGCATGTACTGAGTGTCCAGACATCTTTCTAAATCAAGAAATCCTTTTATGTGTTTGTATTTCTATGGGTTACAACTGACCACCTTAATATGGTAATTATCATCATCATCATTTTTACTGTTACAAATTTTGTAGTGTTGTGGGCAATCCCTTGATTTGTGGAAGCCAGTCTGGTCAGAGCTGTTCTGGATATCTCAACCCTGGTCCTCTTGCATTCTCCATAAATTCATCAAATGGTACTTGTCATGCTTCCCTAGTAGTTTTGTAGTGTTTGTCCACAATCGCTCTCTGCGTCTTAAAACTCCTGTTCATACAGGAAAGTCAAACTCTAAGAAAGTGGCCACTGCACTGGGGGTCAGCCTCAGCTTTGTGGTGCTTGTGCTTTTAGCAATTGGAACTGTTATCTGGAAAAGAACAAAAAAGAAAAAGCAGTCCATTCTCAACATTAATGGTGAGGAACATGTTTGAACTCATCTTTTTTTCTTTTTTTTTTTTGTCTTTTTTTTTCCCTTTTTTTGTGGGTGCCCAAAATTGTTATCCGTTCCTAATTATTGGAAGCATTGTATTGCAGATATGCAAGAAGAGGATTTAATAGGATTGGGAAACCTGAGAAGCTTTACTTTCAAAGAACTTCAACATGCAACTGATAATTTCAGCTCTAAGAATATACTTGGCGCTGGGGGTTTTGGCAATGTTTATAGAGGGAAATTAGGGGATGGCACGTTAGTTGCCGTGAAGCGTTTGAAGGATGTGACTGGAACTGCAGGGGAATCGCAATTCCGGACCGAGCTTGAGCTGATTAGCTTAGCTGTTCATAGAAATTTGCTTAGGTTGATTGGTTATTGTGCTGCTCCCAATGAGAGGCTTCTGGTGTATCCTTACATGTCTAATGGCAGTGTGGCATCAAGACTTAGAGGTTGGTACCTACACTTTCTGCTGCTAATTCTCAGTTACTTGTCCCTTTCATAATTTGACTTTCCTCGTGTTTTCACTAAATTTGTTCATGGCAACCCCTCCTATATCATTGCTGAATCTTTGGACCACTGAAGTGCTGGGGTCACAATATATTTGATAGCAGTATTTCATGGATAAGTTAGGTTAAAAATGGGACCAATGCCAACTGCTCTTGATATACTTTAGTTGTTGAGATTTTTTATGTTCAATTGTTCTATTTTGGGAATGAACTGTCAAACAACTTCCTAGTAGCTGAAGGACTTGATTGAATTGTTGGGTACTATGTGCATGAAGCCACCCACCATTTATGTATTTTCTTTTAGTTGTAGACCCTCTGGTGTCTCCGGTAGCCACTTTGGGCCCTAATTGATCTGGAATCAAGCCAAATCGGACTCAGCCTTCACGTACTTTATTGGTTTTTGTACTGTAACAAAAAGTCCTCGACCCCATGCCTTGGGTAAAAAGAACATTTCACACATAACAAAATATTTTAGTAGCAGCTAATGCTGAAGCAAAAAACTTTGAAGTGGAGTTGCTCCACATTTCTAGGTTGAATTATATTAGGTCAAGTGCACAATATTACTCATGAAGAACCAGAGTGTTGAATGATCATTCAATTATTTATCTTTGCAGGAATTTAAAGTTCAGAGCAAAAATCTTTCTGGGGTAGACCTGATAGTTAGGTTAAGAGAGAGTATTTTTAAGTGCAAACGGTTACAGAGTAAAATATTGTATAGAAGATCTGGTAGAAGTAGAGGCTGCAGTTCATACATCTCCTGAATGTATATGAAAAATTCTCAAATCTTTGAGAATGTAACTTACTGAAGATGGCTTTCTTAAGTATACGACTTTCTTTGTCTTGCTTATTTGCAGGAAGGCCTACACTAGACTGGAATACCAGAAAGAGAGTTGCTATTGGAGCTGCAAGGGGCCTTCTGTATCTTCATGAACAATGCGATCCAAAAATAATTCACCGGGATGTGAAGGCTGCCAATGTTCTCCTCGATGATTACTACGAAGCCATTGTAGGTGACTTTGGCCTTGCAAAGCTCCTTGATCATGCTGATTCTCATGTAACAACTGCTGTTCGTGGCACGGTTGGACACATTGCACCAGAGTACCTCTCCACTGGCCAATCTTCTGAAAAAACTGATGTCTTTGGTTTTGGCATTCTCTTGGTCGAGCTTTTAACTGGAATGAAAGCTCTTGAATTTGGAAAAACAGCAAACCAAAAAGGAGCCATGCTTGAATGGGTACGTACGTATGCTATGTTTTTTTCCCCTGCTGAAACTAAGTAAAAAGAAAATGTGTCAGCCACAATGACTAGGAACTCAAATCTACCATCAAATGCTCAGGTGAAGAAAGTAATGCAAGAGAAGAAATTCGAACACTTGGTGGACAGAGAGCTGGGAAACAACTATGACAGGATAGACGTGGGAGAGATGCTGCAAGTGGCTTTGCTTTGCACTCAATACTTGCCAGCCCACAGGCCAAAGATGTCTGATGTGGTTAGGATGCTGGAAGGAGAAGGCCTTGCTGAAAAATGGGCAGCTTCTCATGAATACATCAATTCCAGCACAACAAATTCACATCACTTACAAGGCAACCAAATCAGACTGCTGCAACATAATAACAACAATGCCCCTGCCCATCATCATCATGTTGACAATGTTTATGATAATTCAGCCATGTTTGAGATGATAACAATGGATGAAGACTATGACACTAATGCCATGGAGCTTTCTGGTCCAAGATAACACAGAAAAAATTCCAAGTAGAATAATAGAAATTTTAGCTTTCCGTTTTCTTTTTCTTCAAAAATAATTTATATTTTTAGCAAAATCAGTCATTCAAGAGAGAGAGAGAGAAACTGCCAATGTTTTCTTGTATATATTTCATTAACCCCTCATTGAGCAAATGGAGTATTGTACCCTGTGTATATATTTCACTTGTGCTGTCTATTGTTCTGTTTTCTGCTCTATTTATGTGTTCTCTCTCCGACAAGACTGCCAAGACATGTATAAGTATAATTAATATCTTTGCAGAAAAGGAAAATTCTCCATCTCAATCTTTTAAATATTTATATTTTTTTAATTAGTTTTAAAATTTTAATATTATACAAATTAATTTTTTATTTATTTTCATTTTACAAATAGGTTCTTTTAATCAAAATTGATCAATATTTGGTTATTTTATTGTTGGGTATCAAATTCATGTCTCATATTAGAAATTTAAGAAAAAATTACCTTAAATATAAGTGTTTATTTAACTTTATTAGGATGAAATTTTTTGGGATGTACCTAAAAATAAATTCGTATCCTTATAGATTTTTCTCAGTTACCAAATATATATATATATAAACTCCAAGACGTAGGTGAGTTGGTAAGGTGCTCTCCTAGTTTAAGTGAGGTTGCAGGATCGAAATCGCACTCACGTATGTAGCCATTTAAAAATTTGGGGTTAGAGCTTACCTCCCGTAAGGGACCTACTCGGCTCGAGCGGGGATTAGTCTGAATGTGGACATGACTTAAAGGTGTCGCCTATAATTGTAATCCATTCAGGACATCGCGTGCTCTAATGCAAAAAATATATATATATATATATATATATATATATATATATTTAAAAAATAAAATCTTCGTGGGCTAAATGTGTTATTTAGAACTGTCATTCATCTAAAGCCAATGATATTTATTGAAGTATAGAAATGGATTTGGGCTCATTATCCTCACAGTTACCAGGTATAAAAGTCAACCTATTCAAATTTTTGTCTTACAGGATTGTCTTCCTGCTTCCTCAATCTTCACGGCCACGGGACATCATTTTTCTCCCCTTTGTAAAGCAATTGGAATTTTGATAAGAGCGATGGCAAATCAACTTCCATCCAATTCGATAGTCTGCGCTTCGTTTAATCAAGATAACAGGTAGAAGGTTTTGATCAATCTTATTAGCCGCTTCTGCTTTAGCTGATAATCCGTTTCTTTCTTTTCTTTGTTTTTTTGGTTCGTAATTGATTGGTGAATCGCAATGTTTATTGCTTTTTTTTTTTCGTATTAATCTCACAACCCCAAAATTAAATTGTGTAGTTGCTTTGCAATTGGAACGAAAGATGGAGTCAAAATATTTGACTCTAATACAGGCAAACTTCTATACGAGAGAGGTATTCTTTTTAAAACTCTTCTGATGTTTTCTTGAAATTTTGATATAAAAAGTTCGCATTTTTTCGGTGATTCTTTGTTTTTTTTCCTTATGCTTATAATCTAGGACCGTAATTTCGCTAAAAGCTGCAAGCTTTAGGTGTTATATTATATTTATTTTTTTTGGTTTTGTGAATATCTATTGAGCTTCATCCAAAGTGGGCTTATTTGTCTGCGCTTTGTTGTGAATTTATTGTTGATTGTAGGGTGTTTAATTTATCAGAAGAAAAAGATAAAAAAAAAAAAATCTCCTCGTTTTTGAGCTTTGTTATTATTGTACATGTGAAGCCGTCCTGAGTCTGGTGGTTGAAGGTTAAATATTCTGTTATATGCTATTTTTCTGTGACCATAAATTTGTTTTAGGAATTCAGTCTAAGCTTAGCTTTATGGGTTCTTTTAGTGTTATAATTTCATTACTCTTTTGATGATGAAACTACAACTTCGTTCATGAAATTAACACTACTTGTATGCTTACTGGACATGGTAACAAAAAATATACAAGTCAGCAAAACTTACTCGTGAGTAGACAAGAAAGTGAAGTGAAAGAAGAGGATGTATAGAACAAGTCATGATGTATAATTAACACATAAGGATCAAAGGCTCATTTTGTGGGTGTGGCTTTTTTTTTTTTTTTTTTAATTTCTTTTTCTGTATGTGTGTACAGTATATGAAAGCTTATCATGAATATAGACCATAGGTAATTTGCTCAATGTAATCTGAAACCTCTCTTTTGTCCTTTTAATTTTTTGATGACTAGCTATTGGTGCATTCACAATCATTGAAATGCTATTCAGCTCAAGTCTTCTTGCTATTGTTGGGGCTGGTGAACAGGTTCTTGCAGCTTAAAATGTTTTACTATTGAGTTGTTTTAACATAAAACTCCAAAGCTTCTGACTATAGGTTCTTGTGTACCATGTGACTTCAATAGCCATCTTTGTCTCCACGGAGATTGTGGTTGTTTAATACTACAAAAGGAACTGCTCTACGGAAGTTAAATTTTTTGACCTCAATCCTGGCAGTTCGAGTAAATATGAAAAGGTAACATGTGATGCTTTCTGTTCTAGACTTTTACGGCATTCTGAATGCTTTCGTATTAGTTGGGTTGTCCAATATTACAAAGTTCATTAAGTTGGGTGATGAATTTGATGAAGTTCAAATATTAAGTAGTATGAAGGAATCTTATCAATAGAAAATGACATATTAAAATGCACTGGGAAATACATTGTTTTGATCTTCATATTAAGTAGGCCATGCAATCCACCCACTTACGAAAGCTTGCCAAATGACAAATTCTAATTTCAGTTTTTTACATTCAAAAAAAATCTACGGAGTGTTGGTTAGAAAACCATCTTATAAATCTTTTCTCTTCTTTTTAATGTATTCCTTGGCGACTGCAGATTGATTGTGATTTTGCTGGAGAAAACATATATCTATGACATTAATAGTCTTGAGATATTAGACACACTGGACACAGTGCAAAATTTAAAAGGTTAGTTTCTAATATCTTTATCCTGTTCTAATTATATTTCAGAAGGTATCATTATTACTCTTATTCCATTTATAAGAGACATTGGACATAGATACAACCTGTTGTACCATATACAATGTTTCTCTCAATTCAGCATCCTTTTACTGAACTGTTTATATATTAATATTTTATTGTTTGGCCTTGAACATCATATGTTGATCTTAGGAGGTCTGGGACTGGAATTACTTCTCAATGCAATTTATATGCCTTTTCTTTGTTTGCTGATTTGTTTATTGTTGAGCCAATTTCAACTCAAAGAATATTGTATTAGTTCATGTTTCCAATAATTTTCCTGAAAAATGTATTGTTTCTCATCAGTAATCACATGAGGTTGATTAGAGTACTTGTTTACTCCGCACTTTAGTTGTCTTCCATGGTTAACAGACACCTCATATGCAATTGGCACAAGTTAGGAAACTATTTTCTTGTGGCTTTACCTTATGGATTTTTCTGTGGATGAAACTGAGTTTTATTTTTTGCCTTAAGTGCCTGTATTGTTGCAAAAAAGAAACACTAGGTGACTGAATGGAGAATGTATTATCATCAAACTTGCATAGAAGAAGAGCATGGTTAATGCTGCAATCCTTCTCCTTCTCTAGTACTTAGAATGTTGAAAATGCTGTTGAAAATACTTGGTGAAGAATGCAAAAATCATAAAATGAAAAATGTCTTGCTTTTGGCTTCTATACTTCCTTTCCCCCTTGGTTACCAACTTTCTGTGCTTAAAAAGATTGAAATGAATGGTTATATTGATTTCTGTCCAAGGTTCAATTACTTTCCTTTCTTGTTACAGGACTCTGTGCATTTTCGCCAAGTCTTGCTGGTTCCTTTTTGGCTGTTCCTGCAAGTACAGTGAAGGGGTCTGTGTTAGTCTATAATGTAATGGAACTTCATTCTCACTGTGAGGTTGTCATCTTTTTACTTACTCATTATTCGGCTTTCTAATTGCATTTTAAAAGATAATTGTGGTACATATTCATTCTGAGATATGTAAGCTCTTCTATCCTAGCCTTCTATTACAAACTAGGATTCAGAAAATTTTCTTGGAAAAAAAAGATTAATCTTCAAATACAATATGAAATGTCCTCAACCTTATTTTACTCAATAATGGTCCTCATGCTGTCAACTGACTATTATTAATTCACTCTATCCTTGAGCCTCTTGAAGAAGATGTTAAACCATAAGTGAAAGTTTTGGGGACAGAGTCTTAAGATAAAGCTGGTTCCCATTGTTTTGGATGCTGTCATTTTTGTCTTTGGCTATCTATGGAACAATCATGCCTTTATGCAGCAGAAAGTTTTCTTCAATAGAAGTCCATTTTGATTTATGGAATAGGTGGAAAGAACAGCATATATGTCATTTTGTCATTTGAATGAATAAATCATTCCTTAGCAATTCCTTCTGTTTAGAAGTTCTTCTCAGAATTTTGTTGTATTCATGCTATTCCTCTGGATAACATGCACTAGTTTACTTTTCTTTCCCCTTCTTCATCATCTCCTCCTAGCAGGTGTAGCTTTTGGATTAGTTGTTGCATTTTAGAAAAAGAATACATAAACATTCTGATCTTTTCCCTCCTAAGATTTCTTTGACCATTCCCTTCATTTGGTTCTTAGTATGGTCTTAATATATAATTGAAAAAGAAAAAATGCATTTCTAGTCGGTATATGTTTTAGCAGAATTGGGGTTAGACTGAGTACTGAAGAACTGCAGTAGCCAGTATAAGATAAAAGAATATGGGGACTGTTAGTTACTTTGTTTAATATTGTTTTGTTCATTGTGTTGAGTCCTCACAGTAGCTTCAGTAATGAACCAATTCTCCCTTAATCTGAGTTTATATGGAATATGCCTAAGCATGACATGAGAAGAAATGAAAATATATTACTTTGTAATGATAGGAATTATAAACTGATGAATCATTGTGTCCTCATGCATATCTAAATGTTAGAAAGATATACAAGAAAAAACAGTGTGTTTAGGTGCATAAAGCACTAAAAAGTTTCTATTGATCACAAAATGCTTGTAAGCTGAGTGAAATGGAACACTTGGAAGTCCATAAAACTGATCGGGTTTATTATTCACATTTCATAGCTTACATTATTCTTTGTCAACTACTGTATCTTGGTCATTTATCTCATTCATTTGGTGATGGCAACCAGACAGTTACACTATTATATAATTATCATAGGGATTTTGTCAAGTCAAGGAGCCTGAGTTATTGAATTTTACACTGTGATTTCCATTAATTCCTTACCGAAGATAAAGGATTGACTAAATGCAGATAGATGCTCACCGTTCTCCGCTGGCTGTCATGGTTCTTTCTTTCAATGGAATGTACATGGCCACAGCATCAGAACAGGGTACCATAATCAGAGTTCATCTTATTTCAGAAGCAACTAAGGTAATACTGATTAAAAGAATTTTTCAGATAGCCAGTTTGCACACGTGAGAGTGTGAGAGGGGTCACCCTTCGAACGCCATTAACTAAGTTAAAGGCTACTTATTAATTGCATCCAGTTATTTAGATAAACCAATTAACAAAAAATTCATGAGCTCAATTAGGAATAATGGGATCTAACCTTTGTAATGTATATATATATTTTAATTCTTCGCAACAAGAAAACATGCTAATAAATGTGTTTTGTTTCGTTCCCTTTTATAACCCCTTTTTTAATTGTGAAGGCAGAGTGTGGATGATCTTGGTAATAGGGGAAGGCGATATACTCTCATTTGAGGTCCTTCAACTAGAACTTTCTGGCAGGAAAGAAAATATTGTGGTGATGGGGACTATTGAGTAATTAACCAATGCCTAATAATCATATAAATCCAATATTTTGTCATACCATACTAGAAAACCCACTAGTTAAATAGGAAATATAATTTAGCTTCACTGTAAATAACTTAAGTTAATCTACAAAAGAAATCATGATGTTAACCAATATCCTTTGTGTCCTCAGATATTATTCTGTGAAACTTTCACCTCATAGCATTAGTAAATGACTTTTTTAATCAATGCCCTTTGGCCTGGGTGAAGAATTAATATGTTAGACTGAATTGTCCTTACTCTTCTGGTACTTCTCAGGTTATCACTGACACCTTTTGAATTGTTTGTTTTGGTTGTTTTCTCATGTTGATTTATGAGCTAATTGTTTTATGCTTAGCAGTCATACAGTTTCAGAAGAGGGACGTATGCATCAACTATCTTTTCTCTATCATTTGGTCCATCTATTGAACAACCAGATATTCTTCTTGCCTCCAGTTCTTCGGGTGCTGTTCATATTTTTTCTCTGGGTTATGCTTTCAACCAAAGGTGAGACTCTTGATAAACTTTTCTGTTTTCTGGGTCATGGCATATCCACCCTACACCTATTGAAGTTTCCCTTCTTTTGTCTTTGGGTGTTGTGTCAGATGACATGTGCTTCTTCTTGATCTACTGGTTTTGTTCCTGATGTTTATATGCTTCATCATTGTAAACAATATAGATGAACTGAATAGTTGTTCGTTCTCTTCATCCCCCATCTAAGGCACCCTTATTTTTCCAACTTCCTGGCGGATACATTATTCATCTCAGCCACTTCATCTATCTATATATCTATCTATCTATGTGTATGTTTCCTCTTCATGGCTTATCTGTTGCAAAGCTCACTTTTACTGTTTATATCTGCTCTATTTCTTTGGTTTCTAAAAGTTTCACCTGAGCATACATCTGCTTCTTTTTAGAATGCAATGAAAGTATGCAGCTAAACATATTGGAATTCATCGACTCACTTCATCTTTTTCCCATGTTGTTATTGTTGCCTTAAAATTTATTTCAAACCAGAAGCAGGAGACCAAGTAATTTCCTTGGATCAATAATGCCGGACTCTGTGACAGATGCACTGGATCCCACTCTTCACCATGTACTTCATCATGCCGTTCCAGCTGGAATGAAAAGGTGTAGTGGTTTACTTTCTTGACTCATTATTTCTCGCATAGTGAAACGAAAAAAATATATGATCCTTGTGATACTAACGTTTGGATAGTGGACTATTATGTCTAAATTTGGTAGAGTCTTGAGTCACCATTCTTTTGGTTTCTAATCTGTCCTGAATGTGTATGATATTCAGGTTAGTATCTAGAAGGAATATAATACATTTCTTTTTAGTTCAAATTGCCGTTTCTGTTTTGGGCCATAAGTTATCTTCTTTCCTCAAACATGTCTTTTGACATGGCCTTCCTGGTTAGGAGTCGTTGAAAGATATTTCAAGATTAGTTTTGAATTGGATGATTGCTGCCTATTTAGCAGTTGGATAAGAAGTTTTTACTAGAGTTTCCGGAAGATTAACCTTTTCTTTTCTGTCGCTAGTCTGTCTCACAACCTTCTGCTTGAGTTTGAAACAGTGAGTCTGAAGAATAGCTACTGCTAAAGATGCTTGATATCAGTTTTGCAAGTTAAAAAAGTGGAAGTTATGAGGCAATCTAGCACTAGGAAAAGAGAAATCACATGGGAAAATAAAGTGGCTCTTGAAACCATTTATGGCTAAAGAAGTTTGTGTAAATGCTCCTTGAAACTGAACTTGATCTGAAATTCTTGTATTCTTGTATTTTTAAGAGTTTTTTTTTCCCCCCTACAGTAATGCAGTAATACGCAAGATGAGGAAGTCATCCTGTAATTTACTGAAGTAAGTTCTGCTGATGAAATACCCAGTTTTTTTTTCTATTTTTAGGAAGTTCCTGCATTAGTGTTAACTGCAACCTAAACCACAACATATGTCGTTGATCCATTTGGCATTTTGCAGGGCCACAATATCAATAATCACCAACCATGGGTACTACCTGGATTATGATTTTACCATCAACCATCAAAATGAGACTTGTTGGACTCTAGAAAGGGAGTTAAATCTTTTGACAGTTCATGCAGAAAAAGGGATTACTTCTAAAGTTAGTGAATGATGCATACTGGAACTCATCTCCCTTTTAAAAAGCTTTTAACAAATTGATGTACAGGAAGATATACCTTTTAGAATGTACAGTTTTACTTCCATATATAATAAAGGTTTTTATTTTTATTTTTTTAGTAATTCGGTATCTTTATTGGATAATTCCGAAGGGATTTAATGGGGTAGGTCCCCAAAATAGCAACACTTGATTGAAATTCATTAGAAGGCCATTTCTAGTGAGATTTAAATTCAGGATCTTTATTTGACAAGTTATGTGAAGACTCTTACTTTGTTCTCTATAATAAAGGAATTGATTATTTCTATATATACAATTTTTCTTGAATTAGATTATATTATATATATATATATGGTATTAGATGTCATAACTATTTATAATTATTTGATTTAAAGAATATTTTTAATATAATTATTTTTTTAATTATACATAATTAAAATGATTGAATTATTTAAAAAATTGATTAAGTTAGATAATTATTAAAAAATAAAAAAAAAATAAAGATAAATGATATAATTTGAGAAAGTGAAATAGTTATAACTAAAGGAATAAAATTTTAAATATAAAATTATCTAGTAGAAAATTTGATAATATAATTTTTTTTAATATATTTATAGGAAAAAATAGTATTTTTAAAATTTTAATATTTAAATTCAAAAAGTATATATAATTCTTTTTGGATCAAAATTTTAAAACAATTTTCTAGTCCAAATTAAAAATTTTAGGAAATGACAGTTGCAAAAATATTACAATTCAATCCTCCAAAATACTAAATTTACATTATAGTCCTTCGATATATATAAAACTCATTAGCCCGGGAAATTCAACTTCTTAGGAGCAGCGTAGGCAGATTATGGTCTCTCCCTCTCGAACACAACCGGGGGGAAGAAAATCCTGATGAGTTGCAACGGCAGATATAGAAATTCAACGCCCAACGGAATTACGGAAGAAATGACTCTCTCTCTCTCTCTATATATATGTGTATAGGTCAGAATAATTCTCAACCTCCTACTCGGGCGTGTTTGAATTCTTTCTTTTTCTTTTTTCCTTGAATTTTTCCACGGATTTTTTCGAGAACCAAGTCTGGAGATAGGAGAATCAAGAATCAACAAGAACTCAAATAGCTTCTAGTTTTTAAACCAATGATGTCACTCACAAATTTACTTGTTCAGCTGCAAAATGAAGAACTGAGAGAGAGAGCTCTTGGCTGCCTTAGTGGCCTCCTTCTTGAGGTTCATTCTTTCTGCCGTAAAAAAGAAAAGAAAAGAAAATCTAGGGCTTGTGAAATTGTAATTGAATTTGAAATACGTGTGAAATCTTTTCTTATGCTTCTAGAATCCCATATAGTTTTTGCCATCAATTTCCTTAGGTGTTGTTCAAGAACTCCTCAAATATGTTCTACTTCTTTTTTCAAAGTATTTTCTTGATTTGATAATTCAATGGTAAAACTAAACGGAATTGAATGATTTCTATTTTTAATGCTTTATATGTATATGCTTGTTGTCTTTCTATAATTTCTATCAACTTTGATTTTGATTGCCTGTGTCCTAACAGAAAAAACAGACTGATCGTTTGTTCTATAGTAATACTGGTCGTATGTTGTACCTTTCCCCTGGAATCATGATGATACTGCTGCAGGTGACAACTCTTTTTATTGTTATATGGCCTATATATATATATATATATTAGTTTCTTTTTTATTGTTCCGTTTTTTTTTGCATCTGAAGGAGGCAAAGATTTTGTAAACTCAACAGTGTGAAGTAATTCAAGAATCTCTTGAACTTGTTAACAGGAGATAAGGTTATTCCGCACGATGATAGTAAATAACTCTCTTACTAGTAGAAACTGCCATCGTTTCATCAATGTGCTGTCTATTTTCCAGGTTTTAAAAGTTTTCTTAATTGAATATACGACGACTTTAAGCTATTTATTTATTCTACCTTTTGCCATTCATTTCGAATTTGAAATCATCTTCATGCCTATGTAATTTGATCAGAATCTTGCTCTATTTCAGTGCATTGTATCTCACCCTGATACAAGAGAAAGATTTGTAGCTGGTAACATATCCCATTCTACTAGTCTTTGATTTATCAGTCTGCTGCTAATTCATCAATTTATGGATTAAAGCACACTATTTGTTACATGTTTGATGCAGCTTTTATGCCCAATTGGCTGTTACCTGTAATAACACTTGTTTCCAGAGTAGATGTATTTGAGAATGTCCGTGCTGTTTGCATGTCAATTTTTTGGATTTTGTGTGAGGTGCTTATTTATCTGACATAATTACTTCTTTTTTTCCTATTTTTAACTGAAAACTTTTGCTTATCTCACGTGTTGTTTAAATTTTTTTTTTTTTTTCCTTCTTTTTTAGGACCAAAGACCATTTATGATCCAGTGGGTTACTGACAACAATTTTGCAAATGCTTTGAAGTTTGTGCTAGATATTGGAAATGAGATCTCAAAAGCGGTCTGTTGGACTTTCTTTCCCTTCTCTCCTATACACCTTAACCAACTGCTGAGACTTGGTTCTTGTCCAGAGAGCGTTATTTCTGTATTAGAAGGAAACTTGGCTCAGTGGAGCAAAGGCTCTTTGAACTTTTTGTCTTCTTGAGAAATCTTGTTAGTGTAGTACAATGTGATTTCCTTTATCCATGGTTTCCAGAGTATTATTGAGTTACAATCTAATTGACAATTTTTTATTTATTTTTTTTTTTTTTCCCTTGAGCACATTTTTTCACCCATTGTGTGGGATATTACAGGCTAGCTTGTCCGTGATTGAGAGACTGATGAGAAGGGGACCAGGATTACACTACATTTGTTCCGGCGACAACAATTGCAATCTGCTGGCAAGCATAATAAAGATTTGGGATGATCTGGTAATAAAATTTTCATCCTGCGTTGTGAATGTTATAATAAATGCTTGTGGTTTTTAGATCTTGATCTGTTGTTGTACAGATCCATCGCATTTCATCGGGCGAGGAATTCTCAGGCCGTTTGCTATTACACGTTCTCCCGTGTGTCTTTCGTCTCCGTTTCCATCCAGAGTAATAGATTCTAGAGCAAGGAACTGGGATACAATTCTCTCTCATTTCCTGCCATTCTTCTATGTTAATCCTCTCTCACCTGCATTTTTCTCAGAATGACAATCCTTATTTTCTAAAACGAAGTAAATTTTACAGAGGAGAAAGATTTGTGAAGGAGAAGGTACAGCCTCACCTGGGATCCTTGATTGCAGTTACTGAGGTTTGTATTTTTCATGCTCATTCTGGATATGCTTTCTCAATGTTGTTCCCCCTTTTTTTCTAATCAAATTATGTATCTCTTTTCTTTAATTTGATGACTACTTTCAGGAATTCCCACCAATCAACCAATTTCTGAAATTTATGCAAAGCATATATAAATGAGATATCAGTGATCCACAAAGAGCCTATTTTCCATCTGCAACAAGTAACTAGTATCATTCAGTGAATCAGAATAGATAGTATAGTTTCTCCAAACTCTACTCACCATTTGTTACCACACAACACAGCTACATGAGGCTTATTTGCAATATAATCCCTTCTTTAGCTCATTGTTACTAAAGAGAGTGGTATTTTTTCTCAATAAAAATAAAATTTTTACTGTTTTGATCTTTTTTTTTAGTTCTATATCATTTTTAGTGATCTTTTTGGTCATTTTTATCATATTTTTAATAATTTTTTATCGAGTTAGTTTTTTTTTTTTTAACTGTTTTTAAAAATAATTATGAAATATAAGGTTTTAATTTGATAAAATATCAACTAAAAAATAATTAAAAGGACCAAAATAGTATAAGGATTAAAAAGACAAAAAATAAATAGTAAGAGGACCAAAATGATACGAAATGCTATAAAATGACGTGCTATATAATGCCTCTAAAGTAAACTAAAGCAAAGGGTAGAAAAGCCCTCCCACCGGGAACCCCACTGGCTAGATTGCAGAAGAAGTTAGAAAAATCGAGAGACGAACAGAACAGGAAACCAAAGGAGGGGAGCTAAAGATGGTGGTGATTGAACCTGTGGCAACCGGAGAGGATTCTACGAATGAGAAGATTCCGGTTGCGAAGTCAGTAAAAGATCGTACGTCTTCGTCGACGGCGACAAATATGGAGGATGATTCACTGCGGGGCGGCGATGCAGGATATACTTCAGATGGATTTGAAACGGCTAGCGAAACTGAATTCAACGATGAAGATGGAAAGAAAGAAGGTGAAAGGGATTTGAAATTTGATATGGAGGCTTCTTCGAAAGATAAAGAAGAGCAACAGTCTCACGAGCAAAGCTTGGAGCTTGAAGAGAATAAAGAAGAGGTAATGATGTGTTTTTTCCTCCGTTTTTCTCTTACCTTTTTTGGGTGGCTTTTGAACATTTTATGGGGGAGTTTTCAAAAATTACGTGCGTTTAGAAATTTTTATCTGCTCGAAATTAGTTATGGTTATTCGTAATTAAGCCTGGAATTTTGAATTTTAATTGGAATTTGATAGTCTTTTAGAGAATTGATAGAACTAAAATAGGCGATGTTTTGTATATTTCAGAAATTGAGATCAGAATCTGTAGGATTTGCTGGGGACATTATGTGTTTCAGGTTACGAAAAGGGGGCTTGAACTTGTTAAGGGTTTCTTTCTTGGTTCTTCATTGTTTGGTGCTTTTATTTAACTTTACTCTGAAATTGAAATCTTAACTCCAAGATGGGAATTTTTAAGGGAAAAAATCCCACTATATATGGTGACCATGATTCCATCAAGATGCTGATGGTAGTTTTATGGCTTGTAATATGTGCTTCTGTTGTACTGAACTCTGGCTTTTAAAGTATCGCAATGTGTAGTGGAATTGAAGTTGATACTGAATGTGATTGTTCGAGGTCTCACTGCTGCTTTGCTTTGTTTAAAGAGTTGAATACTTGATCAGTTTGATGCATAATGAATGTAGCTTACGGTGCCAAGTCCACTTCTAATGTCATACTGAAGGTTGCTTCTGTATGGGTGGGATTGTTTAAAAATGCATGTTGAAGTTCGTTGACTTATACTAAAATCAGTTTCCCAATGTATTGAACTTATAGTGTAAGTTGATAACTAAATATAAAAGGCTAGAAGTTCTAATTTTCTTCTACAAGTGGTTATTCTTTGATTATTAGGTATCAAGAAACTATGCTGTTGCAATACTTTTAAGTCTGTTAATGTCCAGGTCATGCAATTCTACTTTACCTCGAGCTAACTTGAGTGAGATTTTTACTAAGGATCTGCTTCTTCAACAACGAGAAGAGTTCTTATTCATAGATTCTTCTGAAGGTTTACTAGGATGAGTAAAGAGAAAAAGTAGTATACTTATTGGTTGTGCTTGTTTTCTCCATTCAATTAATAGGTTCAGATTGTGAATAGTCGTTAATAGTTATTAATCTAGATGCGTTTAGGTTTTGAGTATTACCACAGATCTAAAAGGATGATGCCAATTATTCAATGTTTTCTCAATTTATTGTATTGAAATTGTGTGTCCTTTGTTTTCTTGAATCTGTATCAATCTCATTCTGTTTCACACTCTTTCTCCAATGAAAATTTTAATTTAACTAATCAAAATCATTTATTGCTTACTTTCATTTGAAGTTTCTAAACTTCCTCCTGATATGTGTAGCAGAAAGCATTAGCTGAAGCAAATCTTGTGAAAAATGAAGGCAATGCATTGTTTAAAGCTGGATGTTATGAAGAGGCATTGTCGAAGTATGAGACTGCTTTGCAAGTTGTGACTAATGTGTCTGCATCTGCTGAAATATGTTCTGTGTGCCATGCAAATCTTGCAGCCTGTTTTTACAAACTGGTAAATTTCTATCTCACCTGAGAAAGTGATTTTTCCTTTCTTTCTTCAGCCACCACCCCCCCCCCCCCCCCCACGCCTCCTTCCAAGGAACTTCAAATATACTGAAAACAAGAATGGAGCATTAACCCCAGTTAATGATAGAGTATTTATCCATGGACGCCAATACTTGTTTACGGTAATAAAAAGGATCTATTAATAGTTCATATTGTCTAGGTGTTTCTACTGTATAAGATATGGTGAACACTGAATTTGGTGATCACTTGAGTGTTGGATGATGTGCCCCATACACCCTCCACCCCCCACCCACCCCCCAAAAAAAAAAAAAAAACAAAAAAACAGGAAAAACAACCAGGAACAATTCTTTTTTGCTGGGTCCCTAGCACGGTCAACTGATGTATTTGTGCTTCTTTTTGTTGCAAGCAATTTCTTTCCTTTTGTTTTTGTTTTAAACATGGAACTTGCCATGGTTATGTAATATCAATGTGTCCCCTCCTTGAGATGTTTAGTTTATCATTTCCTATTGCGAAGTAGATTCACCTTTATCTTTTGGACAACTACATTGTGAATTGAATTGATGATAACTAGAGCTAAAATTTGCATCCATAGATGTACTTTTTAAATGTTTGGCCTCATATCTGTTTTGGATATTAACATGATAATTGAGTAGTTTTTTCCCCATTTATCATCATGTGGATTATAACATTTGCAATCAATTGAAGTATGTATACTTAGAATGACAGGAAGCTTTCTTCTAGACATAAATGTTAGAGCTGAACATTTTTTTTTTTTTTTAATTTTTTAATTTTTATATCATGTGTTTGAAGTTGGTGTGCATGTCCACATGTTTTTTTTTTTGTGTGTGTGGAGGGGGGGGGGGGGGTGTGTGTGGTGGTGGAACGGAGAGTGAGTCTACATGAGAGAATAATTACTTAATAGAATTGATATTTGTGAATTACGTTCATCTAAAGATTTCAAAACCAGAAGAAGTTAGGAACAGATTCTTACCTTATTGCTTTTAGCCAACATTGTAGTTTTCTTTTCCTTTTCTTTTGGGGCCTAGAGAGTGGGGGAGGATTATAGAGGAGAAAGATTACGTTGTGGAAGATGTTTGCTAACTACTTCCATTGTGCTTGTTTTGTGATTCTTAGATGCGTATCATTTGTTCAGACTATTTCCGTACTATTGTTTTTATTGCAGATTATCTCAAACTATACTGTTTTGTATCTTCTGTAGGGAAAATTTGAGGAGACTATTAAGGAGTGCACAAAAGCATTAGAACTTAACCCAAAGTATATCAAGGTTTTGCATAGAAGAGGGGAGGCACATGAAAAGCTGGAACACTTCGAGGAGGCCATTGCTGGTATGTTGTTCCTAGAAGTCTAATCTCCCTGCATTAATATGCTTCACTTACTTTCTACTTAGTCCCTCCTCTATCTCTATCCCTCTTTCTCTGCTGCTTGTGTAAGAGAGAATGTTTTACTTGTGCCCCGAGATACTTATGATTTCATTCTCCATTGATTTATTCTTTCATGTCAAAAGGGAAAAAAATGAAAAAATAGAAAGAAAAGGAAGGGATGCAAAGTGTTGAAAACATTCCTGTTGCTTTTTCATCTCATCATATTTGGCTTTTCACATGTTTGTCATTTCCTCTAGACATGACAAAAGTCTTGGAATTGGACCCATCAAATGACCAAGCTAGAAGGAATATTGTCCGGTTAAAGCCATTAGCAGATGAAAAGCGAGAAAAGATGAAGGAAGAGATGATTGGTAAACTTGCTTAACTGAATTTGTTAAATGAACTTGTCATGCTCCTGTGCCTAATCTTGAACCCCTTGTCTGCATTTATTCATTAAAATTTCTTTTATATCTGAACATCAGGTAGTTCAACTTTGGGATTGTGCTTAATTCAATGTCATCATTCTTTCACTTCTTTAGGCCATGATTTAGTGACAGTAGGAGGTTTGTTCTATAGTTGTTGGATAATATGATTCACTCTGTCATTGTCCACCATGTTTTTATATTGTTCATCCTTCATCACATCTGCTCTTTCTGAATCTGTAAGTTGGGTGATATCCACAATTTTTTGCTCATGAGATTTAAATCTTTTAAAGTACAATCATGTTCCATATTTCTGTATAGATAGATATATGTGCCTACTTGGAAACTGAATGAAAATCTTATCTGTGTTCAGGGAAGCTGAAAGAAATGGGGAACTCAATTTTAGGTCGCTTTGGAATGAGTGTGGACAATTTTAAAGCAGTCAAAGATCCGAACACTGGTTCATATTCCATTTCGTTCCAGCGTTAATATTTTTTTTGTAATATGAAAAATTGATACTTCCCAGATATTTGTAAGTTGTATATTTTTGAATCTTCAACTTAAATATGCTTATGGGATCTTCCACTTTCTTTGTACATTTAAAACATCTTATGGAATTCCTCGAAAGAACACAGTTCCCATTCGATGAATATATATTAAATCATCATTGATTGATTTTTTGGACATTCTTGTTCCCACTTCCTAATGAATGTTTTTAAGATTTTTAATTGAATAATAGTAACTTAAGTATTTATTTTGCTTTGCCATTCATTTTAATGATAAGAATTTGTTCTCTCATATTGTATTGGAATTATTTTCATTTCTAACAACGATTAGATTCTTTTTATAGAGGAAAACAGATTTTGAAGAAAACACATTTATGTACTACTTATAGTTTGGTTTATTATAACGATTATATATATAAATATTTTAATAATATAAGAAATTTATATTTATTATTATTATTATTTTGTTATTAGACATTTTATCATTGTTATTTAAGTATTGTTTTGCACATTCTTGTTTTGGTACTTCAATTTGTAAGTTGTTTTGTGAAATTTGACAAGTACAGGGCAAAACATCTTGGTTCACTTACTCAAAATCTAATATATCTTTTTATTTCTTTTATTTCTTTTTTCTTTTTTCTTTTTTTTTTTATAACTTTTCAGGTATCATGGTTGACACTTATTCAAAATTTAATTTATCTCTTTCTTTCTTTAGCCAATTTGATGCTAATAATCCCTTATTTTTTTTTCCGTTTGGTGTTAATAGTCATAAATGTTTAATTTATCTTTTAATATTTTTTATATTTTTTTATTAATAAATATGGTTCTTTTGTTAAAATTTTTATAGTCAATTGTCAGTTAACTTATTTATTTATTTTTTTAAAACTCATGAACAAAATAATCCTTTTAATCACACTTTTCTTTTTTAATCTACCCTTTATTCTAAAAAAAAAAATTAAAAAATTGGAGGAAAAAAAAGCGTAGTTACAAAGTCTGTTTTACTCTTGAGGAAAAAAATAAAACTGACTAACAGTTAATCATAAAAAATTTATCAAAAGAATTTTATACACCAATTAAAAAAATATAAATAACATTAAAAAATAAAATTAAATATATAAAGCACCAAAGGAAGAAAAAATATAAGAGACTATTTTCACCAATTTGCCTCTTCCATCTCTTGAACCATCTTATTTATAGGTGTGGAGGTTAGTATACATGAGTCATGACCTGTAAAATCTAAGTGATCCCAAGAGTATTGTTTTTAAGTTAAAACATAATTGTTAATTTTTTAAAATCTTTTTTGGATCTTTTTTTTTTCTCCCTTTAACATTATTAATATAAAATACATTCTTAATATATATATATATATATATTTTTAATTATAAGACTTACTATTTGATTATCAGTGTTTTTATTATATCAAACATCTTATATTTTATTTTTCATGATATAAATTTAGTATAAGATTTATTTAAGAAATTAAAGATGAAGCATAAATTTGAATATCCTTTTGAAAGTATGAAACCAAAAGCCACACAATTGTTCCGGCTTCTACGGTCAAATCCGAAAAGCTAAAGGCGATTCTAGCCAAGGAAAAAGAAATGCAATTTTACTGAAAAAGCAATGGGCATGAACATTTATTTTTAAAATTAAATAAAAAAAATAAAGTCTTTGATTATTAGTATTTTTATTTAATGATGCAAGGCTCATGTGATTATAGATTGATAAACATTAAATTACTAAGTATTATCCATACTTAAAAGAGTTATTTCAAATTGATAATAATACTTACACTCATCTTTATATTAAGATAAAGATATACAAACTTTACACGTGAAAGAAGGTACCATACTTGACCATAAAAAAAAAAAAAAAAAAAAAAAAAAAGAAAGAAAGATACCATACTTGTTTATCATGGACCCAAATTAATTGTTAAATATATATTGATTAATAAGGCTGAATCTACTAGAAATGGTTGTGATGATTTGGTTACAGTCTTTGCTTTCTATAGCATCTTCAATATAAATACCTACTAACTTTGTTCCTATTTTATTCGAGGTTAGTGACAATGATGCATTGATTATCTCAATTACATCCAGCAATATCCAATCTTTAAATAACCTGATATCTTTGCACACCCATCACAAATTACATCATAATCTGTTTAAATAGTACTATAATTAGTCTTGACAGATAGTGTGACTGTTTTGTTCGCCAAGACTATAATTTTCTCGTATATGAAGAAGGGACATGGAGAATTCAGTATTATGACAAAAAAATACCATAATAGCTAATATTGGCCATCTATGTTTACAAGCCAATAGCACTACGTCAATACCATTCCACAGTGAATCTAAATGAAACTAGGATTAGGAGACTGGATTTCAGATGGATGTGATGAATTACCCTGATCAGTGAAAGGATTTCCAAAGGGATTTGCTGGATCATTACCTGCCATGAACTGCACCTGAGGTTGTGCAAAATGATCTTCTTGGGCTGCAGCATCCATCTGCTCAAAGTGCTGAGGCTCAATACTGTTTAAAGCATAAAATGTTTTGGTTGTATAGTTGTCTTCTTCAAATGGATTTGATGTGGTTTTCCCCTCATGGTAATTCTCGTTTAAGTTTGGCTTTGCCAATGCAACATCATATAAACTATCCAGCATCGATCTATCAATTCCACCTCCCTGGATTCATTCTAAAATAATATCAAAATGTATAGTGGCACATTATGGCATTACAAATATTTATTGTTGTGAGGATCAACCTAACATCATGTTAATATATGGTTTCTGAGGATTGGATTAATAACTTTAACATGGAACTTGGTTCAACATTACCCTCTAACAATCTAATACTAGGACAGCATTGCGCAAGATTTAAATTGTTCCTGTAAAAATTAAGCTAATAAATCATGATTCACGAAAAAGCACGGGCAAGTATGGTTATATCAAAAGGATGAAATGAGGTATTTGTTCTACAACCACACTAATAAGTTTGTAGTTTGTAGTTCAAGAAATTCATAAACAAATTCAGGAAACCTCAATAATTTAGTCCAAGACTATGATAAAATTGTTCCACTAAAAAGTTTTTCTCTATTTTATTCAAAGCAAAATCAGAATCTAGGCATCTTTCATATAGTTTTGTCACCATTTAAGCATATCAAAGGAAACTACATCAGCTATGATGAGCTATAATATAAGCATCTCCGTATTAATGAAAAATTACTAGTTTACATTCACACTTTCCTTTAGATATATGTTTTTTTAATTATTATTAGTTATCCACACCTACTCTTCATAATTTCCTAGATAAAAATTATTCATGGTCTCAATCGAAATAAACCAAGACAACATTTTTTCCTTAATAAATTCCCTTGATGCAATTGAATTATGTTGGGCTCTTTTTTTTTTTTTTTTTTTTTTTGGGCTTTCTGCATTTAAGGTGCTACTGTGAGATAATTGCATTTTCCAAGGAAGCAGTTCTTGACGTCTATGAGATTTTCAAATTACATATCTAACACTTAAGACTTCATATCCATCCTAGGTAATTATATGATCTCCTTCATAAGGCTTCAAGTGCATCACTATCATATAGAATGTGTGCCTAGGTAGGGGTGAAGCACTTGTGTAGGATGACATCTCAAAAGATCAGAGTGAGGAGTATACAGCTCCATTTGGTTATCCTGCATGATCTATTCAATGTACTTACTTAGGGACAATTCTTAATCTATAAATTCTTTAATTCCTGTCATGTTAAAGTACTAACACAATGAATGAGACTACAGGCAGTAACCTGCAACCAATACAATCCTAGATAAACCATAAAAATTTTGGAGTGTTTCTATTTATATATTTTAAAGAGTCAATCAATCTATTTGACATCAAAAGAATTTTTCAAAGAAATGTTGGATTTGTATGGCCTTTAAACTTTTTACACATTTTCGCACTTTGACATAGAAAACTACCTTCACAAACTTCTAGTAGCATGTTGTAAGCACAAACCAAGTACAGAAAATTGAAGAATTATAATATTTTACAATTTCTACTTATTGAAAAATTTAATTATCAATTACTTTTTAAACTGAAAGTAGAGCACGGTTATATAAAGCAGGAAAAGGTTTTTAAGAAAATTTGGATCATTTAAAATAGACAAGTTAAAAATATTACCAAGATTCTTATTCATGCACTTGATATGCTATAACTGAATAGGTTGTTTGAATTTGAAAATTCATTTTCTGTCAAGGAAAATGGTGCAGGGAATAGAAAATATCATGATCTTGCCAAAGTTCAATATTGACCATCATGTCAAGTTTAAATGAAGCTCACAATATCCTATAGTAGGTATGCAATAAAATTTAAGATGCAATATTTCTCAAATCCTAGAGCAATGCATGCCCAGAATAAGCATCAACAATGAACTAGAGGATATAACAGGATTCAGATCAACCAAAGTAAAGGTATAACATGTTTCTTCAAAATTTTAAGTCATCATAATGGAATATGTTTTTTTGATGAGAGGTAAAATCAATGAACTAAAATTTCAAAGAGGTATTACACATTTGAAAATTGATTTGCAAGTAGATTTCAAATACTTATGATTGAATAAAAGCATTATATAGGAGAAACCTGGGTATTCCTCAATGGAGCTACCAGATTAGGGCTTGGATATGTTACAAGTGCAAGCTCCCAACTAGATTGATTTGTCGGATCAGAATTAACAGTATTCTCAATGCACTCATCTGTGAAAATCAATATTTCATCTAATAAAATTATTGATCAGTTATTTATGATTAAAAGCTATTAATTTGAGTTGAAGGAACCACCAGTTAAAATTGCTAAAGCACTGGCATTCTTGTCCTCTGGTTCAGGAGCTTTTTGAGATACATCATCAGAACTCTGACAAACAATGAAAATGATTAAAAACATGAGAGATTTCACATGGCAATTTCCTTTCATATTCTGTGAATTCAAGAAGGTCTCACCAATAGATCAATAAGTGGGGGCATATTTGTATTGTCAGTAGTATCGCTATTCTTTTGGATATCTTCAGAAGCAGCAGCAGTATTGGAACTTTTTTCACTATCAGTATCAAGGTCATTTTCAATAGCCAATGGAGTTGCAGGAGCACAAATTTGCTTTGGAGTTCCAACATTGTTATCATCACTCTAATAAAATAAGATGGAAAGTAGTGCTATCTGTAATTTGTTTCTCAAATTTGCTAAAAAGCATTGAAGACATTTCCCCAACTTCATTGTAAATATAGTATTGATTTTAGTGGTAAAGGTATCCAAAAATGTCTGTCCTCTGTACTTTTTTAAGTTTGCTTCCCAAAAATATATATATACACAAAGATTCACCAAGTTGACAAAGAAATGAATGCATAGAGAATCAGGGCATGGATTTGAAAACAAGTGCCCTCAGGTTACATAATTTGATCCATGAAAAACATAATTGGCACAAGGTTATCCATGGCCTACCAAACATTTAATGAGGTATTGCTTTTGAAAAAATTTAACTATCACAAGTTAAAAGTACCACAACAGCCTCAATATACTACACTAATAACTTTTATGGATGCAACATTTCCTCTTCATCTCAACACTGTTTGTTTTGCCATACAAAATCATGAGTATTATATCTGGACTAGATTTACAGACATGTGCATGAAGATATTTATTGGTCAATGCAATAATCATCTTTTCTTGATCAAGAAGCCTAAAACCTGATATTCGAAAGTAAACCAGTTGTTTTTTTGTCTGTTCCTGCAGCTTCTTGCATAGTAAGTCATAGTTACAATCTGGCTTAGGTGCCAGATTAAAAGTAGGCCTATAGATTTTTCATTTTTCAAAAGTAGAAAGCCCAAAATATAATTTGGCTTATTCTGGATGTGTTTTCAACTGGTTTGGCATAGAGAAATCTCCCTTTAATGGTTGTCAAGGTAATTGCTCAAACTTTTTCATAATACTCGTGTTTCTCCAAACTACTACCTCTGGCAATTTCGTAACTTGATCCCCAAAAATTCACCCCACCACTTTTATTGTTTGAAAAATAAAATAAAATAAAATAAAATTCCAGAATTTCTTTCATAAATTCAGAACTTCAATAAAAATAAAGACATTCTAGAATAATTTCATGTAAGTGAAAATATTTTATCACACTTGTATTCACAATCTTGGTTCAATATGATTGAAGTGTAAAACCATTCCAGGTTAAAATTTAAAGTATATCACCTTCCAAGGAAGCATTAGAGTCTGTGGAGCATCTTTCACATACTCTTCCATTGCCGTCAAGAATGATGCAGGTGCCTGTATCATATTTAGGGTTTATTTAGAATAACCAAAATAGCAGAAAAATTAATTATTAATTTTGATGATTTGGAAGCTCGAGAAGTGGTACTAAATGGAAGATTTGATACTTTTTCAATATTGACATATTGCTGTTGTGTGCCAAATTGAAGAGTTCTACACATCTCAAAGAACTCAGACAGTCTCTCTGCCTGCAGATATTTCAATATGTTCCTTATTCTGACAGTCATAATTGATTAAATTATAGTAAATGTGCATCGCAAAATTAAGAACAAGAGATGCATGCCTGATTTCCTGCCTTCTTATAAATTTCAAGCGCCCTTATTGCTTCATGACGTTGCATCTCAAAAAACTACTAATAAAGGATGTCAAAGCTTCTTCTTCTATCACTAATAGGTGTATTTATCATATTAAATATAAATACTTTACCTTGTCAACCAAGTTAACAATGCCATCAGTAATAGTAACATAGAGTCTAACACTTTCACTTGCAATCTGAGTAGCAATAGTAAGTCTTAGATTAGGATATTCATTGTATACCAAACAATTTGAATATAAGAAAACTAATGATTACTTACTATTGAAACTGCATATTGGATCAAAAAATTGTATCTTGATGCTCCCATAGGCTGCAAAAGGGTACATAATCCAAGAATTCAGAAGTGCATACTTTTGCTTAAAATTACGATCCTCACCCAATCTTATACTATGTGATCATAACAGACAATTTCGAGATAGTTTGTCCATTTTTTTGACTTCAAAAATCCAGAAAATTCTTGAGAAAAGTATAAGATAGAAAACGAAACACTATACAGAACCTTGCCTGGCAAGCAAGAAGACGGAAAAGAAGCTGCTGCAAGATAGGTAATTGTTCAAGCAAATCTGGTGTGTCAAGCTTCCTACTTTTCTGTTCAAAAAAGAGCTCATTAATTAAACTAAGAATCTTTGTTGATGCTTTTATAACATCTTTCAGATTTACAAAAGTTCCACAGGAATCACCAATAAGCACATGTGGAATCACATATACTAAACAGGGGGTAAAGCTGAACTCCATACTCCATTCATCAAAATCTCTTTTGTTTTTGTGATTCTATCAACTAAGAGAAAATCAACACCTATCAAGGAGGAAAATACAGTGCATAGAAATAGCATGATCTTCATCACCAAGAGCAAGAGGAAAGCAAATTTTGGTGTGCATATGTAAAATTCACGGATTAAAATTTCTGATTTGTTATTGGAAAGAAATTAAAAAAAAAAATAATACATAAAGTCTATAGTAAACATTAACTCATAACTGCAAAGCTTTATCCCATTGTTGATATGATTAATATGTAACTTTAAATTCAAAACACAACATAATTTCCCACATGATGAAGAAAGAACACAATCCAACATCTAGAAGTAATTAATTATAATAAGAGCGATAAACAATAGTAGCAATTCCACCACCTTGATTTGTCATCTATTGATAAGACTCCTCAAATGTGTCATGATCCCAATTCAGAAAAACTCTATGTTAATTATTGTGCAAACTTATCAAGCACATGCATAAATGATAAGATAGTTCTGTTCATTTATTACATAAATAATCCTTTTATTTATTGTAAAAAAAAAAAAAAAAGAAGAAGAACAAACAATGCCCACAAAAAATACCATCCATATATATGTGTTACTATCTGCATCACAATTGTGTATCAATGCTATACTTCTTATGCTAAAATATTGACACAATATACATTTACTAAAAAAAGGGCGAAGATGTAGGCTATAGAAAAGAATAGAGCAATGCAAGTATAAGTTGAAACTTGATGAATACTTCAACTCTAGTATAATGAAACTGCATACCGGGGGATGCTTTTGGAAATCATAATTTAATCTTCTGGAGCATTCCAAGAGTTCTTCGATATATAGAGAATAATTACGAACCCAAGCAGAATAATTCCATGCTGGATACAAAACAACTTCAACATCATTTACCTTAGTGCAATTTATATTTGGAACAAATTAAAGAATAACCAAGTACCATTGGGGCTTGAATCATCCTTAAAATGTGAAAGGTTTAGCACATGAAATTTGTTAAAATTATAATTGGTGAAATCTTCACGGAATGTAGGATCAACTTCCCTCAATCCACGATGTATAACAACCAAAACTTTAAGTGCAACCTGAATAAATGTCAGGAATAGTGTGAAAATGTGCAAATAAAAGTTATATTTAGATATTTAAAATGCAAAATAAGAATCTTTAAAGACAATAAAGGATGAATACTGTATATAACACAAAATCACAGGTTTGAAATGCTTTCCCAGATACAAATACAATTATATAAGACTAACAAGTATGTTTAATTGAACTTAAATAAAGTCCAACGAAAACATATCTAGAGTCACAAAATAAATCCACTCATTTGGCTGATTCATTAGTAATAATGCCACTCAAATAAGAGGTCAACCACTAAAAGTCCGTTGAACTTACATTTCAAGAGAAAAATTATGTGGATTAGCTTAATAGACCATATCTCAATGCCTTTTACCAGAGTGAGGATGCATAAACTTAAAGATAAATAATATCCATAATTAATATGAATGTTTAATTTGATCATTTATCTTGATTTCTGTTCTTAGACAATTCTGTACTTTTTAATGACAAATTATGTATTTATGTGTCTACCTTAAGGGATCCCTAGTATATAGAGCTTCGAAGACAACAAATCTACAATTTTTTTTTTTTTTTTTTTTTTTTCAAACTTAAAAATTTCCTAACTAAATTGAAGAAATGGCTGACACAAGCAAAAAGAAGTAATTACATAATTTTATTGTTGTTTAAAAGTTATAACTTAAGCCCACAACCCGGTCAAACAATTACTAATAATATTGGGAGAAATTTAGAAGAACTTGACCAAATTCTAATTTTCCAGTAAATGCCAATTGAGAGAATAAAGAATCAAAGAAAGGAGCAAAATGTTCAGGAGCATACTGTCCAGGTATGAGTTTTGACAAGGCGTTTGGCAAGTGCATGTATGCAATAAGCAACATCTGCTCGAGGACTTGATGCTGATATTGCATTGAAGATAGCTGATGAAAGAAGAAAAGGAAAATTGTGTTTCAGCATTTCTGAAATAGCAATGCGTGATACATTAGGTATTTATGAACCTTGATTTTAAACTACTACAATTGAACAGTTTTGAACTGAAACTACATCTTTTAGGAAATAAATTAAGAAATTTTTACAAATTAGGAAAAGAGGGGACAAGAAGGAGGACTGAAACTCCTCAAAGAAAGAAAATTAAAACTATAGAATAGCTCCCTTCCAATCTCTTCCCATAGCTGTCAAAATTCTTATAAAGTATGTTGTTTGTTATAATATTTCTATGTCTTGAAATGGTTTTTGAAACTTTAATAGCCCAGAGTTTTTAATAGCATGTAATATCTAAAATAAAAAGTATATCATATTGGCAAAGAAAAATCATAACTAAGAACTTTTGTGTTGTCCATAGAGAACAAAGAAAGTTACTCACTGCATATATGTTTTGGCTTAGGCAACACTTCATCGTGGTTTGTAGCTTTAACGATAGCAACATCCAGATCCTAAAGAATAGTGAAAACATGTTTATGCTTCTTCATCAACTTAAAAAGAAATGTAAACATTAAGTTTGATTGCTTGTATCACCTTGTACTCACTGTTAACTATTGCAATTCCAACCTTTGTTGAGTCCTTCAAAGCTCCAATAGCTTTCCTAAATTGTTGGGGTCCATTTCCAGATGCCATGCCTTTGGAAGAATGAAAAGAAAACCCCTATAGCATGATATAATATGTTGAATAACCTGGAATTAAGTATTGCATCGTATGAGTAATATTGAAAAATCAAACTCAAGATTAGGCTATTCCATCAAGGAAAATTGCATGCCCATCCTGGGCTCATTCTGTCATCCTTCAACAGAAACCTCATTGTTGTTAAGAGAATAAATTTAACCCATCTCTATCAGCTTAAGCTTTTAGAGTAGGTGGCAATTTAACTCAATTTAACATGGTATCAGAGCTGGAGATCCGTGTCTGGTGGTGATAATCTGACGGATCAGAATGAGTTCGCATGAAGGGGAGGCCACAAGTTGTGTGGTCCTTTGGTTTATGGGAGGATTGTTGGGTAGTAAACCCAAGTCCCACATCAGAAATTCAAGGAGAAATCACCTTGAATATAAGTGTCCACCTAACTTCATTAGTATGAGGCCTTTTGGGAGATGCCCAAAAACAAATCCGTGCGGGCTTGGCCCAAAGCGGATAATATCATACTAATGTGGAGTTAAGGTGGTGTTTTGGCGATCCTAACAAGTGGTATCAGAGCGGGAGGTCTTGTGTTCAAATCCCTGCTATTGCCCCCATTTATTGATTATTGTGCACGTGTTGGGCCTTGTTAAGAAAATTTGTGATTGGCCCACATGTGAGGGGGTGTGTTAAGAAGATAAATTTAACCCCTCTCTATCAGCTTAAGCTTTTAGAGTAGGTGACAATTTAACTCAATTTAACAGTTTCATTAACAACTTATGCAAAAAGATGCCTCTAGTTAGAGACAAGGCATTCAGCTTAGTTTAAAGTGCCTATAACTATAAGACTACTATATAACATTGATTTGGAAAACCCTCTAGCATTCAACCACTAACCATCAGCAATTGCAAAAAGTGACGAAAAAAAAAACAGATTTGGGGAGCTTTTAATGCCTATGCTTAAAATCATATCATAAAAAGAAAAACTTCATTTACTTACTTTGAACATGGCTTTGTTAACTTCAACTCATATAACTATGTCCAACTTCTGGACAATCTTTGTAGATTGTATATACTTTGATCTATTAGTCCATAACTAAACTTAGTTATGAGAAATTACTAGTATGTAAATGAACAAAAATGGGTCTGACATAGTATAGAAAATATATAAAAGTGAGTGCGATTCCCAAGTGTAGGAAAATTTTAAATCTACTCCTATAAAATTTTTTATCAGTTCTACCATGTAACGAACTGAGGAACAAATAACAGGAAAGAAAAACATAAGGCTTAGATTTTAACAGGCAGAGAACAATTATCGGATACTCTCAAGTTAATCGATTTTCATACATGACATAATTTCTTCCTAAGCATAAGATTCCATTTCTACTCATCTGAACCTTCTGAGATATTCATGACATTAATCAATTTTTGTTCCTTAACACAAAACTTAAGGAAAAACATCTTATATTCAACATCAATTTTCAACTGACCATAACAACCGCAATATAAACCTAAAATAAACAAAAAGAAAATCATGAAAAGAAAAATAAAGAAAAAGAATTGGAACTCCTAACTCACAAGAAAAACTATATCAAACGAAACATTAGTACTTTAACAAACATCTAAATTTCATAGGACTTCGCGTTGCAATATTACAAACCAAAAATCATTTACTGCATCAAAACTCAGACAAACACGTGAAACAATGAGCGCGCGCGCGCGCGCGCACACAGACACACATATATATATAGTATGCCAAACATAACGCATTATTGAAAGAAGAAATTAGGAAAGAATTAAAATGAACGATATTAATGTATCAAATTAATGACAGCAAAAAGAAGATCCATGATCATTTGGATATGGCAGTGATTGTAGCTGATAACTTAAGACATGCAGTCGAGAATAAAAAATAAACCATTAATCAATATGATAATGATCAGATTCACATATTACATATTCGGTATATATATATGTTCCAAACACGAAGGATGAAGGAAGCATCTCACCTTCGGGAGGTTATGGCCGGCTAAGCGGCCGACATAAATTACACCGGCTGATGTTAAAGGAGGAGGACGACAGAGCTTATGTTGAAGCGCATTTGTTTCGTTCCTTCCTTCATTAGTAGTAGGATTTTGATTGTCTCTAAACACCCGCTATCTACGGTGAAATTTTGATTTATGGTTTACGGAATAAATATATATGTATATATATATTCTTTTGTGTCCTATATGTTTTACTTAATTTAAATAAATTGAGTATTGTCAAGAAGGATTAGTTCAGTGAATAGCATCATCGCTTATAATTCAAAAGATCATAAGTTCGAGACATATCAAAGGTAAAAATGTTTCAAAAATTTTTTAAAAAAAAAATAATAAATTGAAAGTTACTTATAAAATAATAATAATATCAACTCAACTATTTCATTATTAAATAGAATTATTAATAATTTAAATACATAAATAAATTTAATTTTCTTTTTTAAATTTAAATGTTAATCAAATTCACAAACATAATCTAATATGTGAAAATAAATTATGATATTTATATATTATATAAAAATTATATATTAATATTTTTTTATATATATTATAAATATAATTTGAATTCGAAGTTAAATTCTACAGAATGAATCAAATACGAATAAATAATCGAATCTATTCAAATATATTTTAAAATTAAACAAATTCAAATATTTCAACCTTTATTTAGATGTATACATATTATTATTATTTATAATAAGTGTTTTATTCATAAATTTGTGTTACATTAAAAATAAAAAATCTCAATTTTTTTTAAAAGTTTAATTCATTAACTAAAATATAAATTGTATGTATTTATTTTATATTTAATATTATTTACTAGTATAAATTAAAAAAGAAATAACACGATTTAATTAATAACTGTTCATATGATTTTAAATTATGTTTAAAATTTTTAAAATATATATATATATTATCTAATAAAAAAATAACTAAGGGATTGATTATTATTTTTATTTTTTATGAAACATTTAAATTTATTAAATTGTATATTTATTTATTAAAAATAAGTCAATTATTTTATTAAAAAGTTGCTGTGGAATGTTAGCCAGTATAAACTATGGGTATCTAAAGGCATTATAAAAAGAGCTGTAAAACATTATGAATCATATTTTAATATCTATATATATATATATTTTGCTGCTACAACTGTTTTACTGATAAATATGATTTTACAAGATGGTCTGTCTACCTTATTACAATCCCATTTAAACAATAATCTATTTGGCTTTGCAGCAGTTTCTCTTCCAGACCCCAGATTAGGATATTGTTCTTATATGTACTAGTGCTAAGCATGGACAGCATTTTTGTTGATATTTTCATCCGTCAGCTGCTTCTCTGCCACCATTTCGGCATGCTGTTCCAGATACTCCTTGCTGTTCATCTCTGTCAACCTGTGCATAACACAGAAATTTTGCATTTTCCCATCACAGTGTGGCAAGAAGTGAATGGTGTTGTGCGACAAACAAAAGGAAAACCAAGATTGCATTAGCTGGAAATTGTGGGGGGTGATGATAAGAATGGAGAAGTCATAGTAGATCTATCTATTATTGATACACAAATGATAATCAAGATTCCAGATTCCCAAGTCCTGCGGGGGATACCTGCTAATGGTACGATCTTTGGCAAAGCCCAGTTCATTGTCAACGCAGAGGTCAGAATCATCTTTCTTCCTTGATCTTGAAGATGTTCTGGGTGCCATTTGCTGGGCATCCATAATGGTAAAAATGTTACCAAAAAGTTCATGTGGAGTCCCCTCAGCCGTACATAGAAGTCTAGCTTTGTTCTCATACATTACCTATTAAAAACAATTCAGGTAAGAACATGAGTTCCATTCTGTTTCTTTAGATGAACAAAAATGGAAAACAATGGTTAAAAAACTCTCCAAATAATTAAACCAACTAAAGATCTATCTTTAAAGAAGTGGTTACTAACATCGACCAAAGTGACAAATCGGTATGCTGCAGTCCTGTTGTGGAGACCGAAAATTGGTACACCTTCCAAAGCCAATGTGTGATATTTCTCTGTTTAAAAAAACAAATCAAGTCAATTTGGAGCTTGTTTTATACATATACAGTAAATTAGTCCAACATAAGCAAAGAAAATTATGAATTTGCTCTACAAAATAGTGGTCTAATGAATGCAAGCAGCAAACATGTCCAAATTTTTTTCTTTTTTTAATTCAGTAAATCCCCAACCATACTATATAAAGTGCGTTCGTGTGAGAGAGACAAAGGAAGGGATTTACAGAAGGTATGACACACGAAAGAACAAAAAAGTAGCAACATTGAACATATTGCAAGAACTAAAATTGACAAGAATCAAGTTTCTCCACTCTGTTGGAGATTTCAGGTATTGATGTGTGTGTGACTTTTAATGCACTTTCAGCTGCATTTTAATTGGAAACTTTCTGAAATAAGGGGAAGTTACTTCAGAAAATTCAAACAGAAAGTGAAGCTAGAGATCACTTACTGAATAATCCAAAATAGTCTGCAGCTCCAAGAGGCCTGTCACAAAGCTCCTCAAAGGGGAAGTATGCACAGCCATTAGCACCCATTGGAACCTGAGAGGTTATAAAATAAACAAAGATTGAAAAAAAAAAAAAAAAAAATGGTCATCCAACCTGTCCTTTGCTCATCCCAAGAAAACACTATCAACTATGAAAACATACCCGCAATGTCCTACCCATAACCACTTCCACTTCATGTGGAACAGCTCTATGCTCCCCAACTAACTGATAAAACTTTTGCTTAATAATGCTTGACAAGTCTTTGCCAACAAAGTAGAAACCTTCCTCTGCCTGTAATTCACCCAAAAAAAAAAAAAAATTCAGTCAAATAATTCTGAGGGTCAGTGTTTGATGAATAGCAGAACATGATACAACTGGAATTTTAAGCAAAAAATATAGTAAGCAAAAGTTGAAAGGATCCAAAGCCATACAGAAGTCATTTTTCGGTAGTCCACCGATGACCCTATTTCGTGAACTACACATCTTTCCTGCATCAAAACAATAATAAGGTTACCGGCTGAAATAATAGTTCCTCAAAAATATATCTATTTAGACAGGGATCATAATTAAGAAAGAATGAGAAAATGGATACAAGTACTTCTCCAAGTCCTATGGAATCACTAAGAGATGCTAGTCAAAGATTAAAATCTTATGATAGACCTATATTGTGGTCAAACTACCAAATTTACAAGTCTAATGTTTGTTCATAAATCAAGGATCAAGAGATTTTCCATGATCAATTACTCATATGTACGGTAAACCCCTTTCTAGGATTTAGTAAAGGTGATCATTGTTCAGGTAAAAGATTCATACCTTCAGTGTAGCAATAAATGGAAGAAAAAGATCCCTCTGCAGTCCCCGCTCATAAAGATTATCTGGAGCACGGTTTGAAGTGGCAACGAGAACCTATATCCCCAGACCAGTTCAAAGAAAAAAATTAGTTATCTTACTTTTCCAACACAGATGTGAGGAATTAGGACATCCTGAAAGAATCCTGAGTAACTTACAGCTCCTTGACTAAACAAATGTCTAAACAAGCGATTCAATATCAATGCATCAGCAACATCTGTCACCTACATAGATAAGCAGGAAAAGCATCAAATACAAGCAACAGGAAGGAGAAATATTTATCAGCTCAATCATTTGATGTACTGTTTTTAGTTCCAGCATGCAGTACCTGGGTAGATTAATACCAGTGCGTAAATCATGTTAACAAGAAAAATGAAAGTAAGATTATACACTCACTTACCATGAATTCATCTAGACATAATAAAATTGCTTCGTCTGATATTTCTCCAGCAACAACTTCAAGAGGATCAGCCACACCTTTGTGCCTCTAGTGATAGGAAAGTTACAAGAAACATGTCATTGCAATGCTTTCTCAACAGAGCAAAATGCAGCTGATTTACGTCTAGAAAAAAAGAGTAATACTGCTCAAAGAGGGCGAGACTCATTAGATTATGATTTTCAATCAAAGATCTCTATGAAATGTTGCATCACTAATATTAGCTGTACAAAACAAATGACAGAAGGACAAGAAAAAACAAAAACTAGAAATTTAACAGAATAATAGATGCGTAAGCTGACTTATGGAGTAGTTCCAGCAACAAGCTTGCTTCAAATTCAATTGAGAATTAAATGACATATTCAATCATTTACATGTTCATTCTTATGAATTTTTAAACATTTAAAATTGTGCAGCAAATCATTATAAAACTCATGCCTGCAAGCGGCTGTGGACGTTCAGCATAAAGTCATGAAAATGTATTCTTTTCTTCCTCCAATTCTCGGGCCTGAAAACGAAACAGAGAAGGTAAACCACACAGTTGTGTTATTTATCCCTGTTCCCAAGTAGTTTAAATGCTCAGGCGAACAATCACCAAGATCTTGAAATAAATTGAGTTTGATACTAACAATTGATCAAAGAACATGTCCATCAACATAGTTTTTCCAGTGCCAACTCCTCCATAGAGATAAAGTCCTTTCACAGGTGCATATGAAGATTGCGGAATGAATCGCGTCCAGAGCCACCGGCTCCTGAAAAAACACTAAAAGAGAAATTGATGATAATTGCATGAAGAGCACGAAATTTGAGAATCAAAATAATAGGAAATTTAACATGTAGAATTGGGGAAAAGAACTAGATAATCATCAAAGTCTTAGGTGATTTAAACAAATGATAGCACAATAAGTTTACCTTCCTGCTTTTTCAGAGGTCGCATATCGATCAAGCCGACAGGAATCAGCTTTTTCAACCAGCTCATCATATAGTCTCTGAAGTTCTCTCAAGGTGCCTAACTGCAAAATCAATGTCAGAATGTGCTTCACCAGATAAGGAGTTTAACTAAAAAGACCAGTGACTCAGTACACATAAATACAGCGGGTATCCATGTTGCCTCAATTAAACTTTTATCTTTGTGCTGTCTTTTGCTTATTTTTATACTCAGGGTGTTTTTCTTCTAGAATCTCAAAGTAAATTTGAAGAGCAAGAAAAATTATGACAAAAGAAAGCAACTTTCATTTACTTCTTGGAACCAACCAACTAAAAAATCCATTCACTACTAGCCCAATAATAACAGAAATTTTTCTATAGATTATTTAATAGCAAAGGCAAGAAACTCATCAAGTTAGGGAACAAAGGCTTCAACCTGGCAACCAACCATCAAGTCTGAAAGAATTTTTTTTTTTTGTCACAAACCTGGCAAATATCTCCATCTACAAGTTCACCAGCAGCAATTCTTTTCTCATACTCTGCCAGGGGCCCTGCTCCATTTACATCTGCTATCAAACCATTTAAACCAAAAAAAAAAAAACAAAAACCAAATAAGAAAAATCTGCAGAAGAGAAGATCAACCAAATTCCTAAGAAAAATATTTTTTTGAGATATTAACCTCCATTGATTAATGAGACAGCATCCACACATAATGCTCTGGAGAACATGTTAGATGGTTGTCTATATCTAAAAATATCTGCATGGTGGGAGAAACCACAGACTGACCGACTAATTGTACCATCCAGAAGTTGCTGTTTTGTTGCAAAGCCATTAAAGATCTTATTTCCTCTATACCGAAGGACATTGTCTCCTTCACAACGCAATAATGATCTAAATTGCCTTATGGAACTCCAAGCTTTTCTCATTCTGCAAAGGAACCAACAGAGAATCCGGGAATAATAACAGCCACTCCGAACTGTGTAAGGAGTGGCTCAAAGATGAAATCCCTTCAATTCAACTGAGTTTTGAAAACAAGTTGCTGTTAAAAAAAAAAAAAAAAAAAAATTAAAGAAAAAGGTTAACAAAATGATATTAGAATATATTCCCACTCTCAGACAGCACAAATTTACAAGAAGCAAGAACTCCATCCGTTCCTTTGTCTTTTTAAGGCAAAAAAAATCATATATTATATTATCAAGTTGCAAAAAAAGATGAAAAATATTTTTTTTTACAGTAGCTTTAAATACATGAATCTGCCCATCGATATTACATACACTTAAATGAGGACTGAACAATATAGCTTTATTAGCTGAATTTTCTTTTAAAACTAGATGAATCTAATAAATTGGATATGAACATCAAAATCCTTAAATAACACACAGCATAAGTATCTTAAAAGGTATTTCCAACCGTAACCCGCAATTCCACCCACTTCCTTGTTTTGCATGCATCAACAACAAATCAGTCCAATAAAAAAAAAAAAAAAATTAAAAAAAGAAAAGAAAAGAACAATTGCAGGGAATAAATTCAACAAAAAGAATCAAGAAGTCTGTGGTTTTGCATGCACACCAAACCAAATCAAAATCAAAAAGTCCAAAACACAAACCTTAAAGACTATCTGAGAGCAGAACCCAGAACGAAAAACGCCGAATTCTTTCTCAGATTGAAAGTAATTCTCTACAGCTCGAGCAATTCTCGGCTTATACAAAAGTCAAGCAAAAAAGATATAAAAATGAAATATATCTTCAATGGTATCCGTATCAAAGAAACAATTTTCTTGATTATGGGAAAGCAAAGTAAATTAGAAAAAAGAGATCAAATTCGTCTTTAGATTGAAAGAAGAAAAAGGATATACGAGGCAAAATCGCAAGAAGTGAGGCAATTGACGATAGAGGGAGAACAGAGGAAGGAAAGAGAGGGGGAGAGAGAGAGAAAGAGAAGGGGTAGTTGAAGGGATCTCTCCAATACTTTATGAGATGCTTTTACCGTTTTCCATTTTATCCTTTTTTTTTTTATGTTTGGCACGTCATCTTCCTCTGACGGTGCGGCGATGGGATGGAACTCCTCAGCCTATGCCGCTTCAACCATCTTTCCGAGTGAACGTGGATATTAGAAAGACAACATTGCCCCTTTTATTATAACCATAGGGTCTAATTTGCTTTTTAATTGATTTACATATAGAAAATTGATTAATACACAATTCTTGTAATTATTTTTTTGTTAATTAAATTTTATATTTTTTTACGAGTAATTTATTAAGACTTTTCCAGCAAAACTCATTACATGCCGAATATTTTTTGAGTAATTTTTTAAATATATATATATTTAACGGTGGTAATAAGAAATTACCTATAGGGTTGAAAATGGAAAAAAGGAAAAGAACAGGGACCCACTCTTTTGGGAGATCCCATGCCCGAGACCAATCGCCACGAGCAGCGCACTTTAACCATGGGGCCCAGAGCCTTGGAAGCCTTTTTATTTATTTATTTATTTATTTATTTTCAGTACGGATATTTTCCTCTTGCTAATGCAACTTTTAAGGAATAATTTATTTCTTGGACTTTCTTTTCTTTCCTTTTTTGTTTTTGTTTTTTTTTTTTTTTTTTTTTGTGTTGTCATTTACCAGTGGAACAATTTCTCAAACAATTTTTCTACATATAGAAAATTGTATATGTTCCATCTGTATAAATAAGAAAACGACTTATATATATATATATAAATATAGATATTCACAAATTCAAGTACATATTAATGTTATTTTATGAATATTTTAATCATTTTTAAAATTAAAAAAAAAAAAGGATTAGACAATTTAAAAAAATATAAAATAAAAATATAAAAATATAAAGTGTAGCCCTTGAAAATGATGTCTCAAAAGATTTAATGTTAACCAACTTTTTGTTTTCTAAGTGGAAGGACCAAAATATGGAGTGCTAACTCGGGTTTGTGTAGTAATGGCCACGTGGAGGGATGTCTCTTTTGTCCATCTTGTCGGATGGATATTCACATTTTCCGATTCCATTTCTTAAACTGACTATTTCAACTCAGTTAGTCATTTCGTTTTTTTTTTTTTTTTTAAATTTAAAGTATTTTTATGTATTTCGTGTCTCGAACTCATGACCTTTTAAATCATTAATAAAACTGTTACCAATTAAGTCATGTCTTCTTAACTAGTCATTTCAAATTTGATTAATTTAAAATTGAATTAATTTGAATTAAAAAAAAAAATATAGGCTCTCACAATACATATTTATTTCTCTAACTATATTGTCAATATTTAATTTTTACTTATGTTTATCTAACTTCATCCTTGGCCCCTTTTTTTCTTTTTTAATTTTTGATTTTTTACCAGGTAACTCTCACATAATATTAAAGAGGGAAGAATTGAAATATTTAAAATACCCCTAAAAAAATTAGCACCTGAGAGTTACATGGTAAAAAAAATAGTCAAAATTTCAAAAAAAAAAACAAAAACAAAAACAAAATCAAAGAGATATTGTCACACCCTGGAACTAAGGCGCGACACGAACTTACCCTCAAAGTTTCCTCTAAGAGCACAAGGTCTATGTCTTAACTTAATCAAAAATTTAGCCTCAAATATAGAACGAGAGAAATATAAATCCTCAATACAAGAGATAATTCTAAAAGAAATTCCAAAAATAACATCAAAACTATAATCTCTCAAAAAAAATTTGAAACTGAGTTAGGGAATACAATCCCAAATCTTATTTGATAATAAAAATAATCTCCAAAAAGGATAATTATGTAACATAAACTAACATATAATCTAATCATGAGAATTGAGGTTCACACATATTCTTTTACTCATTATCATTAGTATTTGCAAAATAAAGGAAAAATAACGGGTAGGAAGTGAGTTAGAAGTTCAATGAATAAAAAGAATCTCTTTTTTCCTTATTTTTCAAAATATCAAAAATAAAAGTAAAGTCAAAAATATATTCTCAAAACATTTAATTAAACATAAACTTCCCCATAGCAAAACTTTCTTAATCAAACGGATAATATATCAAATTTCAAATCTTTCATATAAGCTCAAGCAAGTATAGTCACTAGTTAATTTAACCGAATTCGGCCCTAACTGTACTTCTTGCAAGGACGGCCAAAACTTATAAAAGTGCAAGCTTTTTCACTGTGTTCTATGGGTTCAGAACTTATAATTTGAAACATGTTCCTCCGACTAATTCCTAAATAGACTTGAGCCAAAAACTTGAAAGTTTAAATAATTTTAACAAAATAAACTTTCTTCAAGAATAAAGAAAATATATATATATATATATATTTTTGTAAAAATCTTTAGAAGGCTAATAAAAATCTTTGAAGAAATGAATAAAACAAAAATTTAAAGATTTTATCGAGAAACGAAAATCAAGAATCAGAAACCGTGATTCAATGAAACGAAAGAAACAAGAGTTTAAAGAATTTAATCAAAGAAAATATAAAATCAAAATATTTTATTTACTCACATTTTAATGATTCGAAGAAACATGATATTAAAAACAAATCAATTCTTTTGGTGAGAAACAAAAACAATAATTTATCAAGAAAATAGAAAATCAAAATATTTTATTTACTCATACTTACGATAAGACATAATATGAGTAAAACTTTTTATTAGATCAAATATCTTATTGATGAATATTAATAATTAAGTAATCCATAACCCGTAATTACTCATAACTTAGGTGTGGGTATTACAAAGATGAAGTTAGACAAATATAAAAATATATAGTATCAAACAAATAAAAATTAAATATTTAAGACCTAATTAAAAAATAAAATATTTATATATAAGGATTAAACCGAAAAATTTTCCACTTAAATAATAATAATAATAACTCCAAATTTTCTTGCTGGGGAAGTCTCTTACTTAGGGGGTAGTTTTTTAATTTTTGAAAACATTCAGGACTACTCTATTCAGATTGTGATAAATATTAGGGGTCCAAAAGTGAAAATAAGGGAAAATAGCCGGTTCAGTCCCAGAACTATTTTCGAAAAGCTGGTTCAGTCCTTAAATTTTATTTTTGGCCAAATGTCATCCCAAAACTTTTTTTAACCTTCAAATCTTGTCCCCCAACAGGTAAAAAAAGCAAGTTGCCGGTAAAAATAAAAAAATTGGCACTGCAAATGCCGACGGACTCAGGTCTCCCACTGCTCATGCCGGCGGAAACGGTGGCCTTCTATGGTTTACTCCATCTGCATCTACTTATTTTTCATGGTTTACCCTGTGCTTTTCTTCACATGTGAGACAGAGGAGACTGCCCTTATGGAGCTGATGAATTTTATGTATTGCAATACTTAACTGCAACGACAGCACCAGCATTGTTGGATATCCTGATGGCTGCAGACAAATTTGAAGTTGCTTCGTGCTGCGGTATTGCGGTCGTCTTTTGCTTAATTTTCCTATGACTCCAGAATCTGCTTTGCTGTATCTGGAGCTTCCTTCTAGTGTCCTAATGGCTGATGCAGTTCAACCCTTGACTGATGCAGCAAAGCAGTTCCTAGCTACCCAATACAGAGACATAACAAAATAAATTCTCAACAGAACTGCCTCCCTTTTACCAACATATTGTAGGACATGTGAGGAACCTAGGTAAAATGCCTTCCGATTGTATGAAATGCTTCTTCCTTTGCCCTAGTAGATCATACATGTTCCTGTTAATCTCCTTCATTCAACCAAATTAAAGTGAATATAGGATATGCATCAATTTGTTGGGACATATTTCTGATTTTAATAATCAGCAATTATTTTTTTTAATGAAATCATATCTTTCTGGTGGGTATCCAGATGAAGTCATGAGCATGCCTCTGGCTGGTATTGAGGCAATCTTGGCAAGTGATGATCTCCAAGTGGCATTAGAGGATGCAGTATATGACTTCATTCTAAAGTGGGCTAGATCTCATTATCCGAAGTTGGAGGAGCGGCAGGAAATTGTTGGATCACTCCTCAGTTGATACATTCGATTTCCATACTTGACCTGTCGGAAACTTAGGAAGGTTCTAACCTGCAATGACTTTGATCACGAGCTCGCTTCAAGTTTGTGCTTGAGGCCCTCTTTTTCAAAGCTGAGGTTCCCCACCGTCAGCGAATTCAGGCAGCAGATGATTTTGCCTCCAGTAGTCGTCATTTTGTCGAGCGGGCCTACAAATACCGACCAGTGAAGGTGGTTGAGTTTGAACTTCCACGACAGCAGTGTGTGGAGTACTTGGATCTATGGTAGAAGGCCACCGTTTCCGCCGGCATGAGCAGTGGGAGACCTGAGTCCGCCGACATGTGCAGTGCCAAATTTTTTTTTTTTTTACCGGCAACTTGTTTTTTTACCTACTGGGGGACAAGATTTGCAGGTTAAAAAAAGTTTTGGAATGATATTTGGCCAAAAATAAAGTTTAGGGACTGAATCAGCTTCTCAAAAATAGTTCTGGGACGGAACCGGCTATTTTCCCTGAAAATAAAAAAACGAAAAGAAATTCCGCATTATTAGAACTTCGAAATATTCGCGGCCACCACCAAACCAACCATATATCAGCTCCGACGAACCTCAGGCGACGCCGTTTCCACCCTTCTCTTCATCCTATGGCGAAGCAAGGAGCCAAGAAACGAAAGGAAGAAAACGCCCGTCACATGAAGAAAATCCTCTACGTCATAATTGTCTGCAACGTTAGTTAATTCCTGTATACCCTTAACGAATTCAATCGAATTTTACGATTTGCCTCAATTACTGTTGTTTATGTTTTCTTTTCGGGATTTCTTTAAAATTTTTATTTGACTTTGTTTAGGTTATATATTTAGTGATTAGAGCTGGGGTAATGCACTCCAGTTTCGGATGGAAGCACTGGATAGGGTTGATATTCACGTCGCTTGCTTACTTACTACCCTACCAGCAGCTGAATGTCATGTCGAGGCCTACCTATGGCAACGATGGTGAGCTGATCGATGGCGGGTTCGATATGAGCACTGGTGGTATTTGTGGGTATGCTTGTGATTCCTTCCATTTTTACCCATTGAATCTTATTACTTTTGGTCTCAGCGTTAAATTGGTGCTTAGATTGTTCATTTGCTTTATGACCTGTATCTGTTTATTTTACTGGGGGAACAAAAAAAAAAAATGTAGAAGAAAATTGGTTTTACAGTATTATTCTTGCTTTTGATGGAAATGAGCTGGTTCTGAGTTCTTGAATGTATTGGGATGTTGAATAAAAATACTGGACGGACAGTTATGTAATTCAAAAAGCCTGATATGTTTTGGCATCCCAAGTTTCTTGACATGTTTCTGGGTGTAGTTTTGTCATTTTTATTCATTTATCTGATGTTTTTTTATTCATAATGTAAATCATAAGCTCCACAGCTCCACATACTGATTAATATGGAATAAACTGCTTTTCCTGTTGAGTTATTCTTCTGTCATCTGAAATTAGTTCTTGTAGAATTATGGAGTGAGAGGCTGCTGGAAAGCTCATCGGATGTGTCAAATGCTAGCATTTCTGTAACTTATGTTTAGATTGGAAGAAAGAGATAACATTGTTGTCTCCTAACTTTTATGATTTGCTAAACTGATTAGTGGCAGTGTGGTTCCTTAGTGTAACACATTGTCCACATGGTGAAAAGGGTATAATTGATATAATTCAAATCTTTTACGAAACTCTGGACAAAGGAGAAAGGAACTGGAAATGTGGGGAAGTCACTTTCTAGCTCTTATTCACATCTGAAATTGCCTGAAAATAAAGTGATATATGTTCCTGTGAGGAACCATTTCCTATATAAATCCAACACTATTTAGGACTTCGTCAGAATTTTTCAAAAACATTCATGCCCAGATAGGCTTGTTTAACCATCCATACGAACTCTTTGGGAAGTTTGCCTTTTGAACCATTTACATTTGTGCAACTTTCCCATTCATTATTTCATTGCTCTCCTACTGTCAAAATTTTTTCATCATCTTTTTCTCTTTGAATTTAGTAATTTGCAGTACACATTTGGCTAATATGCATTGCATTTTGACACATTCTCTGTTACTCTTTGCAGATATTTACATGATGTGATCTACATTACCGGTTTTATTCAGCTCTCTTCTATCTTGTCTGACAAGTTTTGGTACATATATCTAGTGGTGAGTTTGATATCTTATGTTAATTTGGAGAAGGAATTGAAACTGATAGAGTTCTTAATCTTACTTATGTTTCTGAGTTTTGGGAACTTAGTCTCCAAAATCTGTTTCTATTTAAGGATTTTGAGATTTTCTTCTAGGAACAAGCACATGTATCTGTATACATTCTTTATTCTGAATTTTTCCCCCTAAATGACACTGTTAATGGGACTGGTCCGTGGTTTTGTTTGATTCCTCTGTATACGGAGAACTGAGATATCAGGTTGGTGGGGGTCAATGAAACTCTAGTTAAAAAATTGATTGGCTAGAGGGAGGGGAAAAAGAGTTTTTACATATAAGATGTTAAAGAGGCCATTTGTAAGCCAAGGGTAGAGTTCTGATAAGATCTATCTCAGTCACAAAATGGATGACATGGTATCTTTTGCTTGCTTAAGAAACCTTAGGGGATATAATGAGGTTTATTGCCGCTTTAGATAATCAAGGGTCTGTAGTTTGTTGATTCAATGGTCAGTCAGCATTTGGTGCATCTTCGTGTGCATCTTACTCGCATCTTTCCTTTAAATCATGTAAATCCTAGAGATTTCAAGGGAATTAGAAATTGTTAAAACTTACAAAAAATACAACTTGAATTTTGGAATGTGTTAGTCAAGAGATTAAGTAAATGTAACTTGCCAAAAAAAAATTACAAATGTCTTATTTCAAGAGATTGATTTGGATAACCAGAATAAAAATTTTTGAACGAAGGGAGTGAGTATATGGTAAAGGGTTGTATTGGAGGCTAACTTGGACACATTTACAGATACCTGCATTTGCAGCATACAAACTCTTTGGCCTTGTCAGAGGCTTTTTACCACAGGGTTTCGAGGTACATCTTCACTTGATGTTTTAATCTTCTATCCTGATTGTTGTAACTACATGGTTTTAGGATAAGTGGTGTTTATTTGATTAATACTAATGCAGGGAGTCGAAGAAGATGAAAAGACTCGGAAGAAAAGGGAAAAATTGGAGAAAAAGGCTTCAAGAGGGAAATTTGTTAAGACAAAGGCAAGGTGATGCTGCCCAAATTTCTGGTGGATACTGAAGATTTGACTAGAACTAGCCTACCTCTGTCCATTCATGCATACCAGGGTACTGATAACCCAGTTTTTGTTTTTCATCTAGAATGGAATATGTCACTGTAATCTCTTTCTGGTCAAGATGTCATTAAGCCATTTGTGGGATATCCAGAGTTAACAGGAAATGCGCAGTGGTCCCATTGTTCATGTGCTGCACTAGATTCTATAGCTTAATGTCCATCTTGTTAACAGGGAGGTTCTTGAATACATAATTTTGGAGTTATTTTGTCTTTTAATGACTGTCTTGGGTAGAATACTGCTGTAAAGCTTGATTCGTGATAGTTTCAGGCCAAAATGCTTGCATATATGTGAAAAATCTTCATCTCTTTAATAATGGAAGACTAGGAAGAATAAGATATATATTTTGTTAATCCAAATCAAACTATGATTATGCTATGCTACGATGAAACTACCTATAATGATTGAAGCCACAAAAACATATATGTTTGTACAAGAAACACATTTACAGAATGCTTATACTACATTCCCAATAAATTAAGGTTCAAGATACAGATTAAAATTCAAGAATCATTATAATGATTCTTGAATATGTTCCTTCAATAAAAGATGCTATTTATTAAGGTAGAGTATGGAGCATGGCTAATGGTGTGATAGAAAAGGTTCTAAACCTAATAGGCAGCAGTGCCATCAACCAGCTTGTTTAATTTATTATTCCTCAGTCTCTCAGCAAATGCTTCATTATCTTCACATTTGTACCTGCATTTCATTTTTTTTTTTTTTAATAATAATTAAAAAGAAAATAGAAAAGGGCTCAAACTGTTTGAAAATTGATGTGAGCAATGAATATTACCTAGGTGGTAAGGATATCAAAGGGCTCAAACTGTTTGCAAGTTTGACAGCTTCCTCTTCAGTATTGACAATCTGATTGAAGCAAAAATATCTCCCACTTGTGGAATGATCTTCAAAGGCACGAATATGAACATTGGCAAGGAATTGCACATCCACAAATGCCAGAACTCCACTCTCAAACATCTGAGCCGCTCCTATTTCAGGTCAAAAAGAAAAAAGAAAAATCTGTTACACCATGCATATATAAAATCAAGAATCAGAAGAGGGAATTAGTTAATGGTGCTTTTTTGCGTATATATATATAAATATAAGTGTACCTTGAAGATATGCCATAGTGACCTGAGGGTTCTGTTGAGCTACAGCAGGACCATGGACTAGTCCAGCATTAATAGATACCATATTAAGCATTCTGTCCATAGCCAATGCCCAAGCTGCCTTCTCTGAAAGTGTCTTTGCCAATGCATAACATAGCTGGCAGATGTATATGAAAAAATTACCATACATTTCTACAACAATTGTTTTAAAAAAACTTGGATGATTAGATAATTTCTGGGGGGATGTGATTTCTTTTTTTATATACCTTTTTCTTTCTGCAATACTCAGGATCACTCCATGACCTTTCATCCACATCCTTCTGTGAACAAATATTTTCTCTCCATATTGCTGCAGTTAAAGACGAACTGAAAATTATCTTCTCTATGGAATCGGTGCGTCCACATGCCTCTACCACATTAATGGCGCTTCTTACCTCAAAATCGACTGTTTTATCCTAGGAAAAAAGGGAAAAGGTAAGGGGGGGAAATCAATGATAAAAAAGATTTGACAGTAGTTGAGATATGATAAAGACCATTATGGAAGAACATTGAAGGAAAGTGATGGTAAAGAATTAATTTTTACTTACATCATAACCATTTGCATTATCTAAGCAGCAAAACAGAGCACAACAGCCTCTCAAAGCTTCAAGAATGCTATGGTAATCCATAACATCAACAATGAAAGTCTTCAATCCCTCTTCTTTCTTCTCCAAATCCATTACTTTCTTGAGTATCTCTTTTTCCCCTGAACCCATATGTATGTTAAATAATCAAATTACCCCGTCTGTGCTGTGTGTGTGTTATTAGAAAGAAAGAAAGAAAGAAAACGTACCATTGTTTTGGATAGCTGCATGAACTCTATAACCTTTAAACAATAGTTTCTTGAGTATCCAAAAACCCACATAAGTAGATGCATCAATAACACAAACACAGAATTCCTCGCGATCCTTGGCCATCATCATAACTTCTGTTTCTTTCACTTCTTCCTTAATTTCTGCTTCTTCTTGGCTTCGTATATACACACACGTACATGTAAGTATGGAAAATTCAGAGGTAGATGGGGATGCGAATGGGAGATGAGTTGGTGAACTACAATAGTTCAAATTCCCATCTACCTGAAGTTTCCCCCCCTTGTATGGTATGATAATAATTGGATTATGAGATGAAAAGGGTCTTCATATTTGTCATCCGTTTCAAATAATTTTGCTGTTGAATTTAGGAATGATAGTTAGGTTTTCCATAGATGGAAAGCATAACAAGTTTTCGATTCTTTGTACGAAGTTTCTGAGATCACCTCACACGCAAAAACCATGTAATTGAACCAAATTAAGATGCCCCCAAAAAAACTAGGAGTTTAGTGGGCGGACGCAAATTTGCAACAGTTAAGTAAGTAGGTGGCAAATTTTGGCCTTGCAAAAGAAATTTTAAATTTAAACGTGGCAGTAAATCAAGTAATTTTCCATTTTTCTTTCTTTTTTTTTTTTGGCTTTCTTTCCTATTTAAAAAAAAAAAAAGTAAATAACTCTTAAAGTATAAAAAATTATAACCCTTCACCTATAATTACAACAGGTTATAGATTAAAAATGTCTTATAATTTAAAAAAAAAAAATTATTAAATTTTTTAAAAAATATAATTAAATTAGTAATGGTTAATTTATGATCTATTATGAAGAAATTAAATCAATTTTATTTATGAGTCAAAAAAGATGATGTATGTATATATAAATATTGAATTGCCAATTGTCATGATTATATAAGTAGGAAAAGGTATCACAATTTCCTAAGTATTGGTTTCAAATACAACAAAACAGAGGACAAATTATTTCACTCATGTTTTCGTGCCCCATATATGTGTACATACAAAATTTCCCATTTCTAGGTATAGGAGTTGTTGTATTTTTATTATGATATCATTAATATTGTTCTCTTTCTGTAATTATTTTTGTTTAGATCTAAAATTATTATATATATATTTTTTCCTATTCTCATATAATGTTTGTATTTTCTATGTAATATGTGTGTGTCTATATATATATATATATATATATATATATTATTGGTATTAAAAAAAAAATTACATATTAATACTTATAATTTATTTTTTATGTGAATTAAAGAAGGTAGTACTAAAAGAAAGATCAAGTATTGCATATAATTTAAATTTACACACAAAGACATAAATGCACCTAAATTAGAAAGTTGGCCAAAGAACGATTAATAAAATTGAACTTAAATTCTCTCATATCTTTCTATTTCCTTTTCCATTTTTTTTTTTTTTTTTGCTTAGCATGTCTTTCCATTTCTAACTGGGTATTAAAATAATATTAATAAAAATAAAATGAAATGAAATAAATGAAGAAAATATTTACTCACAACCAACTACGCAGAAGAGAAAAAAAAATATATATTATAGTATAGAAAATTCTTACAAACACAAAACGCACAACCTCATTCATGATCAGTAGTAGGTCGGTCATGCATGAGTTAGAACCACTAAAAATTTCAATTATTCCAATCGAATTAACCAGAACACAACTAAATTTCCCATTGCTATCTTTAGAAGGCAAAGATGCAGAAGTGATAAATTTGCTAGAATAACAAAACCAAGTGAGAAACATGGTGGTTTTCAGGAACTGCCAAAAACCTAGAATACAGATCCTAGACTATATTCTTCAGACTTGGGTACAAAATCCTTCACCCCCTAGATAATTTGGATGATTTCCACCTCAACATCTAGGGTTGGCCAAATGGATAAAGACTTCCATCTCTGGAAACCAAACATGGAGAACGTTCCTGCCCATTGCAAAAGGGAAATCGTGGGGAATGAAAATTCAAAAAATTATCAGCGGAATCATAATTCGCTATGGTAATCATTCAAAGTAGATTTTCCCCTAATCTCTACACAGTTACATGAAAAGAAACAATACTAAAAATTGGATTTTATTGGTCTAACACAAAGAATAGAAGAATACTGAGAAGTTAAGAGTGAGGTTGCCAGTTGTCACATTCTCAGGCATGATTAAACCAAACCCTATGACTGAACCAGTGGGGTCAAAACTAACTAGCTGAAGGAGCTCTATATTGACTCTTTTCAAAAGACTTCGGAAGAAGGCCAAACCCTCTGGCAAATATAAGTAGCCTCTTTTCCTTCCATTTCCAGCAGAAGAAGAAAGCCAGCAATCAAGTTTTCAACAAGCTTGATGAAACCTGAAAATGAAAACAGCCCAGTATTTAACCAGAAGCAGAAGAGCCTTCCCAGAGGTGAACAAAGAGAAACAGGGGGATCCAAGACAAACTTGACCATTTAGAAGACCTTTGTCCATAACTTTTCAGACCCAAACAACCAAGGAGCGTGACATTTCAAGTTTGAGTATGGAAAACAAACAAAATAAAGGAAAATTGGCCATTTTAGTCCCCAAACTAATTTCGTTTGGACAAAGGGATCCCTATTTTTTATTTTTGGATAAACGAATCCCCATTCTTTTTTCGTTTGGACAAACGGTCCCTGTCATTTATTTTTGGATAAACGAATCCCTATTCTTTTTTTATTTGGATAAACGGGTCCTTTTGACTAATTTTTATCTAAAAATACAACAAAATAAGAGAAAAATTATGAGAAATTAAAAGATAAA
>JAXGGT010000094.1:315205-335259 GCA_035583425.1 Marsdenia floribunda | reverse complement strand
AAAAAAGAATGAGGATTTATTTATCCAAAAATTAAAAAACAGGGACCCCTTTGTCCAAACGAAAAAAGAATGGAGATTTGTTTATCCAAAAATAAAATACAGGAACCCCTTCCTTTGTCCAAATGAAATTAGTTTGGGGATTAAAATGGTCAATTTTCCTAAAAGGAAAATAAAATACAAGCAATGAAAAGAAAAGAAACATACCTTCACATGGTGTGGCATAATCTTAATATCATAAGGTACATGAAGCCATGCCTCGGGTGGATAGAACAAGAAGTTCTCAGGCTTACTGGTGTAAACATCTGCATATTGGTGGATGCTGTAAGCAAAAGAAGATTCTTGACCAGATTCAGTGAGGAATGTAGCACCAAAAGATCTATTAAACATGCGTTTCATGGAGTATCGTGCCCTCTGCCTCTCTTCGTTCAGCTCTTCCAGAAGTGCTCGGTATGCTTCACTTCTTTGACTACTTTCTACAGTAGCATGTAGCTTACCAAGAAGCTCTTGTATTATATGAAACTTGGCCTACATATATGTAAAAAACTAGAGATTAATATCATAATTGGGCCAAAAAAAAAAAGGGAGGGGCATAAAGATCATTGCCCTTGATTCTAAAAAGGCAAAGTGGAACTGCCCGAGCAAGATGATCCCAAGGACAATTGACTGCTCTATCATCTAATCAGTCAGAAAGGATACATAAAACAATAAAATAAGCAAACACCTGCTCTGAGTCCAACAACTAAAATTCTTAGATCAGTTTGTATTCTGACATCACAAAAGAGTGAGGTACCAGTATAAGCAGAAATAGTTACCTGTTCAAACCGGTAACTATCTTCATTTTGTATCCGTATCTCATTCTGAAGGCAACCAAAAGAGGATCAACTGAGTAACTTGGAAATCACAAAATAACCAATGATTTGAGAGAGGCTCTATATAACAAGAGTCAGAAATACTGGCAACAATCTCACATCAAATGGTACTCATCAAAGAAAAAGCCCAAAAATGAGAGTAAAAAGTACAATGAAATGTTAACTAAAAAACAAATATCATGGAAAATTCCAGGCTATCCAGTATAAAGATTAGCAGTCGAATTGTAGCTGTTCAATCCTAGGTGTTGCCAAGAGGAGTAAAATTGCAGAGACCCCAATAAACAAATTAACAAAATCACAAAAAAGGTCCTAGGTGTTGCCAAGAGGAGTAAAATTGCAGAGACCCCAATAAACAAATTAACAAAATCACAAAAAAGGTATATATCAGAACACAGCCTTTCTCAAGGACTGTGTACAACTAATATGGTACAAGACCTGCAAGAAGTCCTGAACCGGCTCAGATTTATAAGGCTTATACACCTCATATGGAACTTTTCTACAGTTTATTTGCGGTCTGATATTTTTTGCATGAGTTGCTGATGAAACTTCAAATCAGAAGCTTCACATAGACTTCATGTCATTTGAAAAATACGGGAATACACTAAGTTTAATATGGTCAAGTTTACATTCAAATAATTTCTTTTACTCCTTAAGTAAACATCCTTAATATAGGAAGAAGGAAGAAAGGGGCATATTACCATTCAGATATTATCATTATTTTTCCAAACAGTGGCAAGTTCAGAGAATCAACAGATGGGTGGACAAAGGGGCATATGTGTTCCAAGTTTCTACACTAACTAGGGCTAAGTTACCATTGCCGCTGTACTGAAATCAAGGTCCCCAATCCTTCTTGGGATATTCTAGAAATAATAACCACTTCTGAATAGACTAAATCCTCACTGCAGCACATATTTCCACAATTACCCTCCCTCAAAGAATAAAGCACATGAAGATTTTATCACACTATTAAAATTATCAAGAGAAATGTGAGAAATTAATTGTGGAAAATCAAATGGAAAATCGGAACAGAGAAATCAACAATCTTTTAAACTCAAAAATCAAGGTGAAGTCGTAGTCACAACATATGTATGAAGGATATAATATGAAGGATTATGTCAAATAAGCATGTATAAGTTGCACCTCCAATTCATGGATTATAGCAGCAGTACGCCACCCAGCCTTGGAAGGTCCTCTAAGGTCACTAAATAGATGATCCCCAAAGTAAATCACCTTACAAACCAACATTGAGTTTTAGTGATTAGTAAGTATAAATTAGAAAACTTAAACAAGGAAACAAAACAAGTAATAAAAGTCAAAGAATTCTAAAATGTATATCAAGAGAATCAACTATACCATTCAAAGCTAAAAGATTACTACCTCAGGACCTTTCCATTTAGTGATTTGCAAGAAAGCTTTCAGACATCCATGATAATAGATTTTATTTGGAAGAAAACAATCCACCTTTGAGAAAGCCAGCCTATCTTTCTCATCATCATAACAGCTGCAGAAAAGTTCCAAATCAGGCATTAGGAATGAATTTTATCAAGTTCTTTGTTCTAGAAATAACAAACATTGTCTATGGGCTATGGTTTCATTCAAGAAATCTTTCAAAGGCACAGAAAATTTAAAATTTCTATTGTTTTAAACTTTTGGAGTGAATTCATAGCTAGTTAAGTTTTGAACAAAAGAGATATATATGTATCTTCCCTCTTTTAACCTCTCATATTCTTATTTGTTATGAAAATGATCATTAGAGAAGAAAGTAAAAAGAAAAATAAACTGTATCATAAATTCAAAATGAAAATGCCAGGCAGGTGTGGAGGAGAATAAGGGAAAACATTATATATGAAAACTTTTGAGATGTATAGAGAAGGCAGATAGAGACGAACCGAAAAGGATGGTCAGATGTATAAAACTCCGGCTTGTTGGCTTTAGCAATTACAACATCAAAAAGTTCCCTCCAGGAATCTTGAGGACCCAAGGTTTCCTGATTAAAAAGTAAAATCATGCAGTAAAGAAAGCTAGATATAACACCAAGCGGTTAATTAGAAAGTTCAATGAAATATTTTCATGGGTATGTTAGGATTATCTTTAATTTTTAAGATCCCTATAATTTTTGTGATTTGCATTGTAAGTCCTTTTTGCATAAAAATTTGACAATTTATACAATTGGTAATATTTTTATCCGTCTTGGGCAAAAAAGGACCTCTAATGCATTCTAAAAACTATAGGGATCTAAAAGGTTAAAAATAATCATTACAAAACTATCATACCAAATGAAAAAAACTTGGGGGGAATAACTTACTAATTTGCCTAACCCAAGATCAGTTTCATTCACAATCCAAACAAGTAAATAAGAATTCAGTTACATAAAAAACAACTGTAACAATAACCTCAGGGAGAAACAATGCAGAAACACAGGACTCCTGACAATTTACAGAATATATGCACCCATAAATTATGATACAAACAAAAGAGAGCAAGACCAGCAGAACGCAATTGGCTGGAATGAAGGCGACGTAAAAGCGGGATGGGATTTGATAAACTAAATTTTCATCAAATCCTTCAAAAAAAAAAAAAAACTAGAGCTGAATGCCGTCAAAGACAAAAGTTCCATAATTTCTAAGAAAAAGAAGGGGGGAAGGGGGGGAGGGAACACTCTTACTAACATAATAATATTCAGCTAACTCAAAATTGCAGGTTTCATAAAATTAACACGCTAGAAAATGTATAATTGACTTCCTGTAATTATCTGAAAGAGTAAAGTAACTTATGCAGCAAGAAAATTAATTACACATCTACTCAGAAGAGGGGAAAACTTCGAACTTTCTTTCTTCATAATAGTAAGTTAACATAAAGAAATAATGATTAAAAAATTTAACAATAATACTCCCTCCACCAAAAATTACCTACTTGCTATTAGGCACATTCCAAAGTATTTGATGTTTTCTGCTGAAATTTTTTTTATTATCATTTATTACATTCAAAAAGTTAATATCCTCCCTAGATATTATTTCAGTTTTATTTTCATTTGACATAAATTACTGACTAGCACTCATGCTTCAGCTTTTTATTATACTAATTATTCTATATTACTACATCGTAATTCTACTTTAGCTAAATTTCCAAGGTAAGTTAATCCCTATCATTTGAATAAATGAAAACAAATTAAAAATTAATAAACATATGAATGAAAGGTAAGTTATTAACATAAGCTCATGTGGTACTCCATTACCTCCAATAAAAACCGCATTCCTCCATCCACAAAGTAATAAGGAGAGTTAGTTAATAAAAAAAGTTTCTTCCCTTTATCCTTCAACATCCTTAAAGAGTATAATAGTTGACCCTGTAACAATGGGAAAGAATAACTTATCATTTTAACAAAATAAATAATTCGAAAAGATAATACAACCCAAATAATGGTTTTGAAATTAAAAAATAAAATAAATAAGCCTATAACTATCTTAGATTGAGGTCCATTGTAAATGAAGAGAGTGAAATAGCATACGTTCTTAACAAGGTACTTATGTGGATTAGCAAGAATTCCCCTATGAACCGAGCCGCTTAGGTGAACATGTTCAATGGCTCGATGGACATCTTCATAGATGTAGCAAGCATCAAATTCCAGTTTAGCATCAACAAAGTGTTGTACAATATCAGCAATTAGGCATGCCTGCAGAAAAAATGAGGAAAATTATTTTGAAAAACCTAGGTTCTAGTCTTTTCCAGCTACAAATATAAAACATTCCCAGAAGGTCTACATACCCAAGATAGATGTGAGACCACACACCAAGCAAGATATAACTATCAATAAATATTAATATATGCTGTCTTCCATCTAATCTATAGTAACATGAATTTATAGGATTTCCCTTCCTTTGGAGCTTAGTAGTTGGCAGTATATGCAAAGTTGGAAGTAATGGACAAATAAAAAAAAATAAGAAAAATAAAATGTAAAAAAGAGGCAATGGCTCCTGACCTCACTAAAGCAGAATAAGTCCATCAAGCACACAAGTGTTCGAGCTTGATCACGGCCTATCTGTCTAGTGCCATAAGTTTGCTCTACTTCCTCTGCACTAAGCTGCATAATTTTTATAAATAAATAATAAGCAAATGCTTCATAGTCATAAATGTTAGCCAACCAGCAAGTAGCCCAATAATAAATCCCATGCATGCAAGCTGTTTTGTAAACGAATTGAACCATTCATGGAAGAAAATCATTTGTGTTCAATCAATTCTCATTTTATATTAACAATTTGAGTTCAAACAATTATTTTTTTGGCTCAAATATTAAAGACTGAACCAAGGCTCAAACACGGGACCTCCCACTTTGATATCCCATTAAATTTTCTTCTCATCTAAAAACTTAATCTTATAGAGAGGAATCGAATTTATACAATTAACACACTCTCATGGGTGGGGCAAACCCAAATTCTCACTAACGACCCCAACATGTGCATAATAACCAATAAATAGGGCAGAGCCAAAGCTCAAACATGGGACCTCCTACTCTAATACCATGTTAAATTTCCATATCGTCTAAAAAATTAAGTTGATAGGAAGTTTTGAATTTATACACTTAACACACACACACCCACATAAGGCCTGATCACAAATTGTCAATAACAAGCCCAAAAAGTGTATAATAATCAACAAATAAGATGGAGTCAATGTTTGAACACGAGACCTTCTAGTCTTATACTATATTAAATTTCTACCTTAACTAAAAACTTAAGATTTTAGAGCATGTGAAAATTTAAACTTTTAGATGAGGTAAAAATTTAAGAGTGCATCTAGACAAATATTGTACTTGAGATACAATAATGTTTTATTATGAATAGTGAAGAGGAGAGAGAAATATGTCATTATCTTTTTGAAATTTTATGGGAAAAGAAGAGTTCGGTTAAATTTTAAAGTGTATTTGGTCAAACATCGTAATGATATTTTGGTCCCATTTTAAGAGTGAAGTGAGCTAGAGATGAAAGAGATATTGTGTCCACATGCACCCTAACAAGCTAAAAGAACTTCAACAAGTTCACGAACATAACTAATATATACATTTGATTAATATATAAATTGGTATTAACATACTCACATGCATATATATTAATTTTAAATGATTAGGCTTTTGGATTCCATTGGAACAAAAAAGAGTTATAGGGAATTCCATACAGCAGTGAGCCACCCCCACCCAGCTCTCATCTCTCTTTTTGCTGCCTCCACTCTCTAGTTGCCAGTATCACTATTTCCTATAAGCTATGGTTCCATTGCTTTTCCATGTCATTAAATCCCTTAAAATTGGTTAGTAAAACCTTTTGTACTGAATATATATTATGTATTCATATATTGTTTCTATCTTTTCTTTCCTCTTATAGACAAACGAAAATTTGTATGATATAGTCACTTCCAAGAATTACAAGTAAAAATTTTGTATTTATTCCACTCCAAAGTGCTCAAAATATCATTTTGTTCAGTTCATGGTATATTAAGATAATTTATTTCCTCCTTGCAAAAGACAGAAGCTAATGATTCACAATAACTGGCTTATTGGGATCCCAACTTCTGTTCAACTTTGGTGGGGCCCATCACATAACTCAACACGGAAAACTTGAATGTGTTCTCAAATACTCTTGTTTTCATGAATGACAATCTCCTATTTTCTGAAATTGCAAATTTCATCCAACACAAGGATCTTAGTTCATTTATAGTTAAAGGCCCAAAAGCTATCACACTATCTAGATCCTAAATGATAAGAAAAATAATTTCATCTCATCACTTTTACCAAATAATACCAGGTATCAGCACTCTTCAAAGTTTTCTTTACTGCTTCTTTCTTGTCATATTCTTAGTACACCTATCTCTTTAAATATCATCTAAACTATTGACAAGGCCATATCCTTCATCAGTAATAACTAGCTCATAGTCAAATCAAATATATATTCAACATATTACACAATGCAACATGGTAAGTATCTGTTTTCTCATTGTTTTCCAACTTTATCTTCTTATAATGTCATTTTTTTTGAAAGGAGGGGGGTGGGGATGGGAGACAACACTACTAGCTATAGTCAATAACCTTCTAAGTTCCAGTGATTTATTGTTTCCACATAATTAATAAAGGAGTAAATTTTCAATGTCTACCTTCTGCCTGCCATAGTAGCATCCTTCAAGTTCAATTGATCCAAAGAAATCCAACTTCAAAAGACATCCTTTTGACTTGTCATAATACAATCCTCGAACAGGAAATGTAGGATCGTATTTAAAAGCCAAACAACTCTCTGGATATTTAAACTGGAAAACCCCAAAGAAATATTAACTAATGAAGATATCAATAAATATCACTTATTCCCCATTTTGAAAAGAAGAAAAAGTAGCTGCAGAATTTAGAACAGACCTCATTAACTAAGTGCTCTTTTGCAAGATCGTATATCAAACTCTGTAAGTTAGAAGTGTAGTGCGCCAATGTATAATCATAGTCAAATCCATATACTTGTATATTGTCCAATCTCAAATTCTTATTGACATATAAACCTAAAATTCAAACACAAGTAAAACCAGTTCAGAGCAGAAAACATACAATTATGTAAAAGTAGGCAATCCCCAATGTGAAGAAAAATAAAAATGAGAATAACCTGTAGGATTCATTTTGGGCATTTGTTTCAACGCTTCAGGAATATTTGAAAATCTCTGCTTTGCAGCATTGAATTCCTTGCGGATATTCTCAATTTCATCCTCAAAAATTTGATCTTTTGTATCAGAGACTTGTTTTTCTGCCTCTAGTAGGTCCGAAACTCTCTTTCCCGACAACACATTCGAACTACAGCCACAAAAATACCTCCGGAAAAATCCTAAAAATTCCAAGCACAAAAAAACAATTCTTCCCATTTCAAAACGTATCCACCAACTACACATGCATTGCCTATATGAAAATAAATAACAATTCTACCAAAATCGTGTGCATATTTTCACAAAGAAAACAATAAACGCATTTCCTACTTTCCATGTGCAAATACGCATATACAGTTTGATAAATTACCTCCTTGAAGTACACCACCACTGGAAAGGTCGGAGCTCTGCAACGAAAGAAACAAAAAGTCTGTTAAACCTGCCGATTATATTAAGCAATTTAACGTACGGCCGTGTCACTACACACATCTAAATTTAACGACATTTTTATTGAGTTGAAGGAGGCGGATAGAACCATACAAGAAGAGAAAAGCGGAGAGAAGAAAGCCTGCGGTTGAGGATGAAAGCCATGGTTGAGGTTGGATTAACAGCTAGGCATTGCAAGGGTTGTGCCTTGAGAGATTCCAGAAGGAGGCTTGAGGGCGTGCTACTTTCAGAGGTTTGGGAATAGGAGAAATTTCAGAGGCAAATTTGAAGCATGCTGCTAGCCGCAGCAAAATAAGCCGCCATTTTGAAATCAAACGACCCCATGTTTCTTTTAGGTTGTTGAACTTTCTGTACTAAAAAAACACATTTGTCTAAGTTCCAAGTTTTACCCAATCAACATAATGGAACGTTTAGATTTTCAGTCTGTTTATGGGAAAATTTAAAAAAAAAAAAAAAAAAAAAAAAAAATTGATAAGTAAAACTATTTAGTTATTATTGTAAAAATAAATAAATAAATAATCAAACCATCCAGGCTACAGCAAATGTGAAGTAGTTCTTATAATGAACTGTAATAATTGACAATTGACAATTGACTTAAGGGCTTTGCTTCAACAAAACAAGGTAGATGGTGTGATGTACACTAGCTTCACTTGGACAAGGAATATTATTTTTTGTAATGACCATGTATTCAACTTATATAGTTAGTGTGCATTTAATTTATTTTATATGGTTGTTTATCGTTTCCTTTGACCCATCCAACAAATTTAGTTTAAATAGTTCATTAGACTAAATGTTTTGTTGTTACCATTACTAATGAGCTTTTACTTGTTCATTCATTTTTCTCAGTTATAAATTAAAAAATCAAATAAATTCTGTGCTCACAGATATTAGATATATATTGAAAATAGTTTAGCCATTTTTATTTGCGGACAAGTGAGATATTGGACTAGTGAGGAGAAACGAATAAGAGAAAAAACTATTAGTCTAAAATTTAAAATACAAAATCTGCACAAACACAGGACTAGATCTTATGATCATTGATTACTGGTGAACAGAAGACGTCCTACAATCTTAAGGACTTGTTGATTTTCTTCTTGATGCAATCTCCGAAGCCCATGCTTTACCAACATCTGTTTGGAATTTCCCTGCAGAGATCATTCACAAAGTTACATGAAAGCATGTTTTCACCTTTGGATTCTTCTAATTAATGTTCACTTCAGCACATTTACCCACACACACACCCTACGCTCCAGCAAGCAGAACCATTTTTACACACCTGCAGTTGACTGGAAGAATTCTTCCAAATCCTTACCCTGATCTGCACAATGCGAAAAGCTTCCCTCAGTATTCAAAAGAGCAAGATAAATTTCATATTATCTCCACAGACTTGAGGTTGATTTCTAGAACATCATATTTCCCCTCTTACAATTACAGATTTTTTCCAACTCCTTTTTGTCATAAAAAGAAAGTAAGCTTCCTGTTGATGAATTTTTCTCAGCCAATAGAAGAAAGGTGAATAAAGAGTGTTTTCTCCACAATGTAAGTGTTGATAGTTTATCGTCAAAAAAGTAACACGGGAATGTAAGGATCATCTGGCAGGTTTCCAGGTTCTGCCAGATCAATATTCCAAAAATACCCCCAGAACTAGATGGCGTACTTACCTTTTTCATATTCCAGAGCTTGAAGAATCATTTCGACCTAAATGAAGAGATGCCAAAGAATAATCTTAGCAATACTCATGAAATAAATAGCCGAAGTATTAAATGTATTGATACAAAAATTGCATGACCAAGCAGACATGCTAAGTAAATCATTGTTCAAAATCTTATAACTCTTCTTTCTCTTTAGTCCTATTTCTGATCCTAATACCTTGTCAAAATCCTTGACAACTTTAGCTTCTAATGAAGTATTCTCTTCATACTCCATCCACAAGTCAGAAATCTCCTTTGCTGCAAGATTGCAATATCATAACCAATTACAAAGACGTCATGTTTTCCGACATTGGATTATGGCTGAAGCAACTAAACCACAGAGAAAGGGAGAGAGAGAACCTCTAGGCCCACCACCAAGTAAATTACATATCTTCTCCATTGCTTCTCGCTCCATTCGACTTTTCTCAAGCTTCGGAATCCCATCAGAAGGAGTGATATCTCCAACAATAGCTATAATAGTAATTAAAGGCGCAACAGCAATGCACATAAGATCCAAAAACACAAGTAACGACAATAACAAACGAAGAACATAATGTTACTACGTCCAGATTGAGGCATAAGACGAGTTGTTAAAAGTTAAATCATAATAATACTGATGTGCCTCATAGCTTTAAATGCCCCTATGCGAGTGTCATAATTCATCTTTGATGGTCTGAAGCAGTCTCATCCAGAAAAGAATATTGCAGACAAAGTTTGGGAAAAAGAAAAATAGGGAATGTTTATGATTATTCTGATGTCAATTAATAGAAATTGGAGAAACTTTTTAAAGTTCTACACCATCTTCATTTGAAGACATGCTAATTTGCTGGTAATTTCTGATTCATCAGTTCTTATTCTAGGCTACAACTTTGCAACCATGCTCAAAGGGACCATTTAAAATTCAAATTTCTTATCAAAATCAACCCAAAGTCATCAGGAAGGAGCCTTCTCGTTAAAACTTTACTTCCAACACCTACCTAGGAATCCTTCCCTCAACTCTATACTCCCCACCTTCACATGGGCACAAGAAGAGGGAGGAAAAACAAACAAAGGAAGAAAAGAATGCAACAAGTACCAACTTTTGGAGTATTTTGAATGATACGTGACAAGTTCTGAGAGATAATAGCAAGCAACATATCGAAGATTTCTCTTGAACACTTAGTGCAACTAAGCATGGGAACTTTAAGCATCTTCTGCTGAAAGATTCACACACTTCCTCTTAATCATCATTTTCCATGATTTTCCATATCTATATTGAAGAACCCAAAAGCAACTATGAAGTCACTTCCATTGCCATTTGCATTTAGGAATTTTACTCAGCTTATAAATAATAAATAATAATCTTTAGCTCCCACCAAATACATCTATCTAACAATTTGATGCCCATGTTTCATTTCTTCCTTGTAGAAAAGCTTTGTCAAACTTGCTCAAACTTTAGATGCCCATGCTTCATTACCCATTCTCAAAGTCGTCATAGAGAAGCAAAATTCTCATCCCGATGATGTTCATAGTCCATTCCCCCCAAAACTCACCAAAAGAAAAAAGTAATAAAAATGGAATCATAAATATGTATTGCTAAATCATCTTGTAAGCCAAAATACAACAGAATGTCATTGCTAATTTCAGTTAAAAACACAGTGCATCCAACCAAATAGAAACCAGAGTATTATGTTTGCCGCATGAAAACTACAACAATGATGGCCTACTTGTATTCTGTAACTTATCGCTAGAATGAAAGAAGAATAAATAAAAGCTAACAAGATATATTCATGAGCACCTTCAGCAATATCATGCACAATTGCCATTTTTACACACCTGAAAAAAACAACAGAGCAAGGAACTTCTCAAACAATATGCAAGACAGAAGCTGTGAATAAATTAAAAACAATGCAAGATAGATAGAGCATGTAAAAGAAGTAACAATACTTGTCACGATTAACACCAGGAATATCAGCAGCAACAAGTGCCATTAGTCCCATCCTATACATATGATCAGCAATTGATTCTGGTTTATCAACATCTCTCTTCACCCATCCAGCTCTTTTTGTTGTCTGATTGTATCAGTATTCAAATTCACATCACCAAATATCAATACACAATTAAAGAGCATAGTTATATCACCTACCAATTAACATTCAAAACACATTCTTTCTTCTTGCCTTCGTTTTACATTTCATTATCACAGAATACCACACATGCTTACATTTCAATAATAACAACAGACAACACAGCATTTTCCAAGTGAGGAATACTGCATAACTTCAACGTAGTAGAATTCGAGAATAAAAAAATAAAAATAAAAAACAACTCGGACGCACATTTGCGATAATTACTTTAATGATCAACAGAAGCTAGTTTCCGAATCATAAACTAAGCGCTACTCTTAACCAAATCAAAAAATTCTAACTAACTACAAGCAAACCAAGACTCACTAACTAACAACAACAACAATTACAAGATGGAAAATGATATCAAATACCTTGAGGCGGTGGCAGAGAGTGAGGAAATCGATAGCGGAGGAAGCTGATGGAGAGTCAGAAGACGAAGCAGAATCAGAGGTTGCCATTGAAGAAACCCTAGATGATAAAGCAGAAGTGGAGCAGCTCCTGAATGGTTTGAAATTGAAATTGAAATTGAGCAGAGTGGCAGTGCAGTTAATGTTGTTAGTCAGTGAAGGCAACACAGCCGACCATGTCGATCTCCAAATTCCTCGACTCATTATTTATAGATTTCCCAAGATTGTTTTTTGGCTCCGTTTTTTTTTATCTCTTATTAGTTCTTCCGAAAATTTTGGGGCTTGTTTGGGTTTTTACCCTTAGAAGTGTTTTTTTTTTTTTTGGATAAATATGGAAATGGGATTTCACTTGGATAGGAGTCTGAGACTCCATGAGTTGTGAATGATTTTTCTTTTTCCATCTCATATCTTTATCGACTAATTTGGAAGAAATTTATTAAAGAGAATTTAAGATTATGACACATAATTGAATTGTAATATAAAATTGTCCTAATAAAATTTAGACTTAAGATTTCGTGTAATTTGAAAAAAGAAAAAAAAAAAAATCACATTATTAGATCATCACATTGTTTTTGTAACTTTTTTGATAACCCATATGAGGGCAAACCCTCCCAAAATATCAGCACAAGACCGTCCAAGATGAGATTCAAATTTAGAATTTTCATTTGACAAGCAAATGAAAGCATTTGGATTTTTTTTTTTCAACCTAATATCTTTATCGACTAATTTAGAAGAAATTTATAAAAGAAACTCTAAGATTATAGCACATAGCTAAATTGTAATATAAAATCGTCCTAATAAAATTTAAACTTAAGATTTCGTGTAATTTGAAAAAAAAAAAGTCACATTATTAATTCATCACATTATTTTTGTAACTTCTTTGGTAATCTATGTGGGAGCAAAACCCCCAAAATATTAGTACAAGACCATCCAAAATAAAATTCGAACTCAAAATTTTTATTTGACAAGCAAATGAAAGCACCTAAACAATAGAGTCACGTTACTCGACAACCACCTTCTTCTTGTATGTTTTTTGTAACTTTGAGTTGTAAATGGATAAGGTATAATGTTTCACCCACACAAAAACTATGGGAATGGAATGGACCCAATTTGCTTTAAGATATTCTGGGCTTTGGTTCTTACATGGTCCAACCTTCCACTCAAAATGTTCTAAACTTGAGATTAAGATGGTAGATCCATAGTGCATTGTAATGTTAGAAGTTTCTCTCATAGAATTAATTGATAAAATTACTAAATTATTTTAAAAAAAAAAAATTAAACCAAAATTTTCTCTTCATTTTAAATATTAATAATACTATAATTAGATAAATTATTTTACTTATAATTAAAATATTATAAGTTCGAATTATAAGATTACGATAGTTATCAATTATACAAATCAAAGAACATTATACATATATATATATATATATATATATATTCTTTTCCCTTTTTCCCTTTTATTTTACAGAATTTCCTACTTGGTGGTCCTATTATTATCATTATTGTTATTATTTTGCTTTAGTAGAAGGTATTGTTTGGAAGGAATGGAAGAAAAAAATAAAGAAAAGAAAAGTATTGGATTGGATTGGATGCTAAAGATGGAATATTTAGAATCCCCAAGTTGAAGACCTTATGATTGTTCATGTTGGTGAGAATAAGAATCTGTTTGTTTATTTGGTGAAGAAACATGTAAAATGACTATTATACCTAAATTAAATAGGTTGTCTTTCTTACTTAACTACGAGTTTAATTTTATTTAAATTAAATATTATATATAAAATAAATAAATATTTTAATTCAATTTAAGTTTGAATTAATTAGAATTTAATTAAAAAAAATTAAAAATTAAATATGAAAGAATTCGAGTACAATAATATTATATTTTTTGTATTATATTGTATTATATTTCAAAATTAAAATTTCATAGAACAAAGTGGTAGTTTAATGATATGACTCTTTTTATTTAACTGTTTTTTAACTGGCTTATCAAGTGTAGGTTATGAATTTAAATCTCATTAAAGACGATCTTATGTTGCAATCTCGAAATATCCCCATAGCTTCTTCTCGAATTAATCAATAAAAATACTGAGTTACCAATAAAAAATTAGAACTCCTTATATTGCTTTCTTCTTCTTCTTCTTCTTTAATATATATATATATATATCCTTTGTACTAAGTTAGATAAGAAGGTTTAAACTTAGTTGATAGCAAATAATATTAAGCTAACCAACAGCATATTATATATATATATATGATTGTGTTTCCTTTGTGTGCAAACAATTAATTACTACCAGTTGAAAAAAAAAAATTTTAATTTATTTTTATTTACGAAATTTCCTTTGTGGCTAGGCTTCAAATTTTTATATTGAAAAACATGTGAGTAAATACTTTATTTTTTATTTACGAAATTTATTGATTAATTTTGCATTAACAATTTAATTGAAAATAAATAATAAAAAATAAGTGGTGAAAATTCCTCGTGGGGATCCCCGATCCCCAACGGGGTAGGGATGGTATAAAAAAAAAAAAAAATCCCCGCATGGGATGGGAACGGGGATGGAAAATATATGTGGGAACCGGGGATGGGGATGGGGATGGGGGAAGGAGTCCCCGCAAACCCTGTCCCCATTGCCATCCCTACTCTCTATTAGCTTACATTTTTAGAGTATGTGACAATTTAACTTAATTTAATAAATTGAGTTGTGTAACTTCTTTTATTTAAATGTTTTTGTTTGAATTGCAAGGCGAAAAGTTTTGAATTTGTCTAAGATTCAAGCATATAATGTAATCTTTAGAATATTTTGCTCATAATTTTTTTTTTTTTAAATTCATCGATAAGAATGTTGAGTTGCACAAACTTATTAAAACTTATTAATTATTTTTTATATTTTTGTAACAAATATAAATTTATAATAAATAAAAATTCATTAAAGTTGTCGTAAATTTTAAATCTTCTTGCGTACTACCATTAGTATGATACTACTACCAGATACTTCTCCAAATCAGTTGTTAAAGAGATTGCATCAAAAAAAATAAAAATAAAAAAGAAAGAAAGAGAAAAAAGACAACCAAACTCACTTGGTTTTTTCCATTAATTTTTCTAAAAATAATTTTTACCGTTTTAAATTATGTACTCATTATATGGTATTGTATCAAAAATATGTTTTGAAAAAAAAAAAATATATATATATATATATATATCCATACATTGAATATATGACTAAATTATTTTTAAAAATAAAAAAATTATAAATAATTGTAAGATTTAATATTATAATATAAGTATAAAATGAATAAGAACTAATAACTCGTTAGTCCAAATGAAAGGCGATTAGTTCTCCGGTCATAAGTAAGGTTTCGAGTTCGATCCTTGTGTATGGAGAAATGAGTGTTAGAGAGAGCTTCCTCCTGAAAAAGAGTCCAACACGAATCGTTTCTGAATTAGCTTGAGTCCAAAGTGACTACCAAATATCTGAAGGTTAAATAAAAAATTAAAAAAAAAAAAAAAAAAAACTTAGAAATGTAAAAATTTACCGAAAATGTTACAGAAAATTTAAATAGATTAAAAAACTATATTTAATCCTGGAAACCCGACATTGTTACTATCAGAAACTCATGTGAGAGCAACGTGGGGAGTAAGATGACTGTCTATCCACACAAGTACGTAACAACAACAATGTTATAACGACAAAAAACATTATAATATTGTAATAAATAAATAATTATAGAAGAAATAATAATAAAAATTTGTACGCATGCACACTTATAATGTAAAAATTGATGAAGTCAAAGTTACGTTAAAAGTAAAAGATCATCAAAATAAAAGCTTAAATTTAAAATTAAAAAGATTTTTAGCTAATAATAATTTCTAATTTAGGAATTAAATTTGATGAAATTTATTTTTGAGAAAGAAAACGACAAAAATTACTGTCGGTGGATTATACAAAATTAGAAATAATAATTGCTGATAAGGACACACTAATGGAGAAATCTTATCTCCCATGATAAATTAAAATATTTGGAATAAAAAAAGAAAAGGACCATGGATTGATACAAAATTTGACTTTCAAAATAATAGATTTTATGAAAAAATAGACCAAATACACCAATTTATTGTATATTAGGGACTTACTATATAAAAATAGAAAAAAAAAAATAAATTAATTACACAAAAGTCATAAATATTAAGGATTAAATTCACTGATTTTCTTTTTTTTTTTAAAAAAAAAAAAAAAAAGTCAGTCTATTATGTGGGTCAGAATAAAAGCCCAAAAGATAGGCCCAAAGAAAAAGAGGGAAAAAAAAAACAAAACACTGTCGGCAAGAAAGAGCTTAGGGAGCAAAAGGAATTCGTGTAAGTTGCCTGTAAACTTTACAGTGGAGCCCATTGGATGTGATCCCACCTCTTTGTTTTCAAGGTCCAATCCAACGGCTAAAAAAAGACAGATTCGCTCATAGTCACATGGTTTTCTGGGACCCACCTCCATTCATCCTCACGTACACCCGTCTTTCACGGTGTCTCTCTCTCTCTCTCTCTCTCTACCTCTTCTGCTCAGCTGTCCATTTTCCTTAAGCTTAGCTGTCACTTTTACGTTTACAGGTCTTGACAGAGATATATATATATAGAGCGAGAGAGAGAGAGATGTGTAAAAGAGGGCTCCATCTTAATTAATGTGTGCGGCCGTAGCTCCCAATCTTTACCCAAAACCTTAATGATTAGTTATATGACCCCAATCATGTTCATTTTCAATTATTATTTGGGTAATTAATTCATGAATAAAAATTCATCAAATTTGAATTACCAAAAAAAAAAAAATTCATCAAATTTTTTTCAGAAATAATTTTGATTAAAAATATATATAAAAAAAGAAAAAAAAATTTAAAATGTGGGCCCATCAAATTGTGAAACTTTGAATTAATATAGTGCTTTACAGAGGAAAAAGGAAAAATGCAAATAAAATAATAAAAAAAAAGAAAAGAGAAGAAAAGGGATTGGCCTAATCTTCACCACTCCTTTTTTCTAAGAAAAGAATTAAAATTTCTCTCTTTTTTCTTTTTTTTTTTTTCCTCTCATTGTCTGATCCACTCCCTTCCCCTCGCCCCCACCTCCCGCCATTTTTTTTTTTTTAACCCTTCTTGTTTTTCTTGAATTTTTTTTTCCTTTTTTGTTATAATATTATTTTTACCGTAACAGGGAAAAAAATTTTACCTAACACAGAAGGCAGAAGTTGTTTTTATAAAAAAGAGCAAAAAAAAAAAAAAAATCTATTCATAGCTTTACAGACTTGCCATGATTGTAGCCGTAATATGCGAGATACCACTTAACAAACTTCTTCAACCCGGTTTGCAAATCGGTTGTGGGTTTATACCCGAATTCTTTACGGGCCAAGCTAGTATTGGCATGAGTGAACGGTACGTCGCCGTTTCCGGGCATTTCCACGAAGTGTTTCTTAGCTTTCACCTTCAGATGCTTTTCCAATATTCCGACCATCATGGGCACGGTGACCGGGGAAGTGTTACCCAGGTTGAAAATCCTGTACTGAGCCGGACCACGCTTCTTTCCACCGGTACCTGTGCTCTTCTTAGCCGTGTCCAGTGACCCGATGCAGCCTTTCACGACGTCGTCAATGTATGTGAAATCTCGGGCCAAATCCACCCGATTCTTGCCCCGGTATATCGTGATTGGCTTCCCTTGAAGGATGCTCTTGGTAAATGAGAAGTATGCCATGTCGGGTCTACCCCATGGCCCGTATACCGTAAAGAATCTCAACCCCGTGATGCTTAAACCGTAGATATGGTTGTATGTGTGAGTGATTGACTCACCGGCTTTCTTGGTTGCAGCGTAGAGAGAAGCGGGTCTGTCCGTTCTATCCGCTTCGGAGAATGGGACTTTTTCGTTTAACCCGTAAACGGAACTGGAGCTTGCCCAAACAATAGCAGGCTGAGGATTGGCGCCCTTGCAGACTTCAAGAAGAGTAACCAATCCGGCGATGTTGCTGTGGACGTAAGAATGCGGATTCTCCATGGCGTACCGTACACCGGCCTGAGCAGCCAAATGCATCACGTGGGTAAACTGGACAATGTCAAAGAGCTTGGCCAGCAATCGGGCGTCGTTGACATCACCTTCTACGATGAAAACGTCGTTAGAGTTCAAAAGAGATTTTCTTGCTTTCTTTAAAGAAGGGTCATAATAGGTATTGAAGTTGTCGAGGCCCACAACGCCATCGCCGCGTTTCTTTAAAGCAAGGGATACATGAGAACCGACGAAGCCGGCAGCACCGGTGACAAGAACAGAAAAGCCGTTCTTGCGGTGGATCTGGGCGGAGTTACGAACTTGCTTCTCCCAGTGAAGACCACCCCACGTAGATGAGAAATAACGAGTGCCGGAATCCATAAAAGATTGAAAACTCAAATACGACGCCGTCAAAGCAATCAAGAAAAGAGCCCACAAGAACATGGTACTCGTTGACGCGAAACATCTATGGAACTGGCGATTCATGCTCAGATACCCTTTATCCTTAAACTTTCCGGGCGTCGAAGGAAACAGCTCTTCTTCTAAAGACGGCATTTTTCTTGCTTTATACTCCTCCTCCCACTTCTTCTTCCACTCTCTTTCAAGAAAATTACCAAGAACAAACCAACAATACCAATACAAATACAAGCTTTTCTTTTACAGTATTAAAGAAGAGAACAGAAAACAATGCCTATCAGGAAAGAATATAGGATTTATTCTTTGTTGTTTTACTATAAATTGGATGGGGAAAATGGAATTTTTTTAAAAAATATATATATATATATATATATTAAAGAAAAAAAAAAAATAACAGATGCAGAAGGGGGGGCTTAGGGAGAGAAAGCCTGCACCTGCTAAGAAAATGAGAGAAGGGGCGAAGGTGTATATATATATAGTGGGTGACCACTGACCACAGCAAATAAACAGAGAGGAGACAATTCTACGCGTGAACGCGTTAAAGGACGGCTAGATTGCTGGAAGAAGGGTGACTGTCAATTTTATTTTATTTTTATTTTTTTTTGGTAAATACTATAATTTTTTTTTTTTTTCTTTCACTTTTGGTCTACTCCTTTTTATTATTATTATTTATCATCATTTTTAGAAATATAAAAATTAATTTTACCTGATTTCAAAAAATGCAACAAATAATAAAAAAATCAATTATTTCTTTAATTTAATGAGTAAAATAATAAATATTAAAATTAATCTATTTTTTATTTTATTAAACTAATTGTTAGTACTCTATGACATTTATTAATTTTTTTTCAAAATATTTCTATAAATATTTAATATTTATTTATAATAAATAAAAAAACAATTAAAAGATATTATAATGTAATGTATATGATTTTGTATTTATCCGAAGTAATTAAAAAAAAAAAAGGAATATAAAGAAATTATTTTTTTAAGTGGAGGCACAGAATTTTAAAGGATGAGAGAGAAGGATGACAGCCAATCAATGAAGAATTTAGATAAAAGGATTTTTGGGGGTTTATTTATAGAGAGATAAAGTCGAGATAGATACTACAATAATTCGTATGGATGCATGTACCCTATTTTTGTATTTATTAATATATTTTTTTTCTTCTTAAAATAGTTATATAAATGATTATACAATTTTATTATTTTAAGTAAAAATAATCAAATATACTACGAAAATAAATTAAAATTTATTAAAATTATAAAATGTAAATTAAAATGACCACAATAACCCTAACAAATGTATTTATTATTTCTTTTCAAATAACATATTCATATAAATTAAAATTATTGACAAAATTTATAGATCATTAAAAATAATTTTTTCTTAAGGATAAAATTTTATAAATTTAATATTAAAATTTTGATTT
>JAXGGT010000094.1:285757-314149 GCA_035583425.1 Marsdenia floribunda | reverse complement strand
AGTTCTGTGGTAATGAGTACTCAGAAATGCAGAGCTATTTATAGTTGTAGATACTAGTTGGCATGAGGCGTATACTTTAGTTGTTGATAATAGTTATTCTTAATAGTTACTCTTCTTAGATTATTCAATATTCAGAATTATTATTTAGATTAATATAGATTCGATTTAAATTATACGCGTAGAATCTAATTATTATTTAAAAGAATATTATTTTTTAATTTTTACATTAATATTCGTAATAAATATCAAATTTATAAGTTAAATTAAAAATTAAAAATTTTGATTGACATGAAAATCAAAAACCTACAGACAATAATAATACATAAGAGTAGTGTATGGAAATTAAATAATAATATAAAAGAGTAGTGGGGGACAGTGTGGTTTGTCAATGAAAACATACAGGACATGCACACAGCAGTGTTGAACTTCAAATGAAGCAAAGTTTTGTGGACGGAAAGGCTAACGCATGGAACGCAAAAGGCTGTTGGAGTTTCATGTGATGGCCACCTATATATATGAAGATTAACATCATTAGATTTCGCGCCCACCCACAATTCCACTATCGTAGCTAGTGGATTCCTCTCTCTCTCTCTCTCTCTCTATATATATATATATAAATCTGTACATATATATATATATGTATACACATGAAGGTATAGACCAGTGTTATTTTATATATATGATGTGGTTGAAGGGTTTTTTGTTTCTGAGAGGTGAGATAATTACACCTACCTTTAGTGGGAAATAACACTAAAGATGGGGAAGGTGGTTTATTTCCAAAAAAACTTCGATATTTAAGTCAGTAGTTTGTCGAATAAGGTCAAACTTCAATAATAATAGGAAATAATTACACTTATTTTTATTGGGAGACATTAATAACTTATATAGGAGAATTATCTCAAAATAGTTTAGTAATTTTTCAATATGAAATTTAGTTAATTTCAAGATAAAACCTCTTAAAGGTAAAATAGTTAATTTGACAATAATTGAACATAAATATATCCTATATTTATGTCTAAGTACATTAGTGTATATATATATATATATATATTTATATGTATGTATTGAAAACTAGCTAGTGCTGAAGAATCGAATTAAAAGTGGCAAAAAGAATGATATGGGAATGAAACTTCTATTTATTTATTCTTGAAAGTGTGAGTGATGGCTGAGAAACTTCTGGATTATTGGAGTCTGAGTTGTAAAACTAAAAAAATGGGTCAATGATAGTCCCACTCGTACTGTTATACCGATCAGTTTTTAGGTATAATGGAAAATAAGATGATTTAATACGTTATTGTATTAACTATATATATTCAGGGAAAAAAGAAGAAGAAGAAGAAGAATATCTTTATTCAAGTTTTCTTAATTAGTGATTAATTAATAAAGATAGGGAAAAGAAAAAAAAAAAAAAAAAAATCAAACTCAAGATATCTCCATCATTAAGTTACCTCAATAACTTCGAGAGAATATTTTATGTATGAATAAAATAATTATTTTTCAATTAAAATTTTTTAAACATATTTTTAATTTATTAAAATATTTTGAATTATCTAAATATTTATTTTTAAATACGTATATAGTAATAAAGAACTTTTAATTTTAATAACATATTCTTTTGATAGTGGATTATCTTTTAACAATTAAAAAAGAAGAAGAAAAGAATATAATGCACTTATAAATGCATATACGAACAAAGTTAAAACTTAACAAATTAGGTATAATGACTTTATTAATATGTATATATATATATGTTAATTTTGAGTTGGAATTGTATTATATCATTAAGTAATTAATCCTAATTTAACGTGAAGTTTATGAAATCAATAACTTATAATAAAATATAGAAACTGTAATTGTATCATGGGTCCAAAACATAAAAGAAAGATAGAGCATATTCTTAATTATATGTAATAATAATAATAGTAAATTTTATTACAAGATGATGAGGTTGAGTAAGCATTTCGTACGTAAAAGGATGGATCCTTTATTATTCAGAAACAAGAAGTTGATCCAAGATATCATTTAACTATATGGTCTATATATATATATATGTATTTCTGGATTCAGTTGCGTCCATTTCCTCTTCCATAGCCTCCACCGGAGCCCTGACCATGTCCTCGTCCACGGCCTTGACTCGATCCTGATCCCGACCCGGCTCTTGAACCAGCATAAGAGCCCGCTTCTGATCCAGCTCCCGATGATCCTCCGGAGCCGGAACTGGAACTTGAAGCTGAACTTGAGGCAGATGATGATGATGACGAGCTTGAACCAGAGCCCGAACCTGATCCCGATCCCGATCCCGATCCGGAACCACTTCCTCCTCCTCCTAGGCCTATTCCTACGCCTGCTCCAACACCAACCCCTATGCCACCACCAAGATCCAATCCCAAATCTTTCCTTGCCACCCTACACTCTGCGATTAGGGCAGCACTTACGAGAAGAATCAAAGAAACCACCACCATGCTCGACCTCATCATGACTACCATTAATTATATTCTCTAATAATCAATGGTATACAGACTAGACTAGAGTGATGACAAAAATGTGGAACCCTGATATCAGGTTTAGCTTCAAGTTATGGAACTGCATGGAGTTTCTGCTATATATATATATATGTATAAACGTGTTTGCCCCAAAAACAACAAAAAAAAAAAAAAAAAAAAAAGCAAAACGAAGAATTATATATAATCCAAAAAATCCCATCTCGAAACGTGTACACGACAATTAATGGTGAATCATGGATCAACTATATCTTGCAGCCATGTTTAGTTCCACTGAACTTAGTGGGAGTATCCATATCTACCGAAACTTGGTTCTGAGCTTCAAACTAAGCACAAGTGTACATGGTTATGGCACCATAGCATCAATTTATTTACAATTTCTTATAAATATATGCATATATATATATATATATATATATTATAATTGTATTTAGATAATTAATATTTTTAATTTTTTCTGGGTTCAAAATTTAATTTAAAAATTAATTATATTTGGACAGCTTTTACCGGAGAAACAAAACAAATATTGAAAAATGTAAAATTTACTTTGGTAGCTAATAGGACTATATGGATAATATGATGATTAACCAAATTAGTGTTATTTTTTTATAATTCTTAAATAGTTATATAAATCACTTAAATAATAATTTAATAATTATATAATTATTACAATTGTAAAAAAATATTTTTTTAAAATAAAATTTTATCAAAATATTTATTTATTAGATATTTTGTATTTTAAAAATATAAAATCTATTTTTTTAAAAAATAAATTTAACTTAAAAAAACACTCTTTTTTTTTAAAGTAACTGTTCAAATACAGCTTTATTTTTTTAGCAGAAAAATAATTTACTAATATTGTTTTATTTATATGCATATTATTCTTCTAGTATTAATTTAAATATTTTTTGGCAAAAAATTAATTTAATAGTGTATATATATAATATATATGTATATTACTTATATATATATATGTATGTATATTGAGAGTAGAAGCAATTGGGAACTATTTCACTGGCGCGCTTTTTACAATTTGAAGAATTCATTTATAGAAGGAGAACCAGAGTGAGAGAAGAAAAACCACATATTGCAATCAAGATTCAAGACCGACTGCCTCCGCCGGAATCTTTTTTGAAAGAAATTCAAGAAGGCGGTTTTGTTGGATGGAATCCGGCGGCATCCATCGATTCCAAACGTTTGATTTGAACAACACTCCACCATTCGCCGATGTCCACCACAGCCAAGGTGCTGCCACCTCCGCTTCTCCCTGCAATGGCCGCGTTCGGTCATTCGTAAAATGTACTACCGGTTGTTCTATAAAGAGACGATCTCCTTCGCCATCCTCCACTCTTGAAGAGCCGCCTACTAAGAGGGCTGCCACCACCAATGGGTGTGTTGCCGCCACCGTCCTCAGTGATGGAATCAAGAACGATGCTGATGCTGCCCTTGCGACCCCGGTAAAACCCTCTCCTTCGGAAACGAACCTGCATTATGTTCCGAATCGACCCCTTTCTGAAACTATTACCTGCTATGCGAGGGCTAAAGAAGCCTTGAATTCACAACCGGTGGAAAGTTCCAAGATCAATATTTCTGTCTCATATCCGGAAGCGGGTACGTGGCCACCTCTGCCTCCGGTTCTTCATGGGTCTACTTCTGAACCTATTCCATCAGATTATCTACCTGAGGCAGACTCTACTACGCCTTCAAAAACCTTATTGTTCCCTTCTCCTCCGGGTTCTGATCAAGACAGTGCCGGTGCCGATTCAAGGGTTAGTTTAGGGGTTTTTGAAAAAATTCATGGTGCAATTATAATATCAATTTTCAATACTCTGATTCCATTCTTGTTTGTTTAATTTACAGAGGCTGAGGAGAATGAAGGAAAGAATGAAACAGATGAACCAGTGGATACAAAAAGTAACGGATGATGAAGAAGAAGATATGATCAACCAAAACACCATAGACACTAATAATCCCAAGGTTCAATTATCTATCTCCTCCTCCTCCCCTTTAATTTGTTGTTCATTTCTGCAGTTTTCTTGGGGAGATTATGTAGAAATTTTGTTATACCTTGGTTATTATATTGCAGAAAATGTCAGAAGAAACTAAGCTTAATCAGGAAGCAGTGGTGGTGGAGGAAAATGGAGAGAACTTATTTCTCCATTTTAATTGTCTATGTGGTAAAGGCTTTGAGATCTTTCTCTCTGGAAGGAAATGTTACTACAGACTTATGTGAACAAAGGATTTTACAGTGATTTTAGAAAGATTTGGATTTTTCATAAATGATCCATTGATGAATTTTACACAAATTCTTAGCTAATTGTCTTTAGTGAAAATAAATGTAATCAAGTGATTTTTCATACTGATTTTGCTTCTTGTAATAATGTGTGTATCCCTATTCAATCAAATCATATAATGGAAAATTGTGTATATAACTATTACTTTAATGTTGTCTTTTATTTATTTATTAATATATATATATATATATATATATATATTTAATTTAATTTAATTTTTTTTCCATTTTCATTATAATTTTATTCATAATTTTTTGATTCATTTACAAGAGACTGTTCATATAAAAAAATTTTTAATATCAAAATATATTTAAACAACTAAATATAAAAACGATCAATTTTTCTTGAACTTTTTGTGAGAATTTTTAAAAAATGAAAAAAAAAAAAGGTTAATTATCATTAAGGATAAATTGGGTAATTAATTGCCTTTAGTAATACTCTATAGCGTTTTGTTTTAGGGTTTTGTGATTGATCCATGCAGAGTCTGAGATAATGCTGACTCTCAGAATTCTCTGCTCCCTGAAGCTCCGTCTCCTCAATTTGTCCTCGCGGAAGTCCTCTTCCTGCCCTACTGGCATCTTCTTTAAATTTTCTCAAACCACTAATTTTTCCCGCCAATTTCATTCCTCGTGGTACCTGAAATGTCCTCTAGAATCCACTGAAGCAGCTGCAACCGCCTACGGTGGTGTTGACGGTTCTAATTCGTGGTCCGATTATTCGACCTCTAAAAATGACGCTCCTGTTGAGACTTCTTATGATCCCATTTCGGGCAGTATTAGGACCAAGAGAAATTATAATCACAGTCGTAAAGTCGGGGAAGCTGAATCTAATTTCGGAAATCAAAGCATTGGTGGTGACCCTGGTGTATCTACGGTTCAGCAAGGAGATGAAGTTGGTACGAGAGTATATGGGGAAGTAATAGAGAGTGGTAGGAGGAAAGGGAAGGGGAAGGGGAAGGGGAACGAGAAGATTAAGAGCACATGGGTCTGTTCTGAATGTGGATATTCTGATGGGCAGTGGTGGGGGTATTGTAGATCGTGTAATTCTTCGGGCAGTATGAAGCAGTTCCCTTTAGATACTGGTAGTGGTGGGAAAGTGACTGGCCATGAGGTTTCTGAGAATCTTGTCCGCTCATGGCTGCCGAATGGAACTGCGGATGGGGGGCCAATTAGGTTGACTGATGTAAAAAGTAGTTTAAGTTCTTTGAATTGGCGAATTCCCCTGTAAGTAGGTTTCTCTGGGAGTGTTTCGATATTATATTCTTGTTTGGTATTTGTGTTTAGTTCTTACATACATTGAGATTTTGTTTCTTAGATACTATTCTAGTACTCATTGTTCTCATATGACTAGAAAACTTGCTTTAAATTAGTTGTGGTTGGGTGTTTGGTCATTGGGAAAAGAAAGAATCTGTGGGGTTCCAGGTTTGTCGATGGAAATAGGACTAGTTTCCTAACATTTTGGTGCAATTGCTTCAATCTAAATATATCTTTTACTTCAAAATGCATTCTAGCAGTCTTAGACCTGTTTGATTAGGCAGATGTATTTCTTTCTGCCTTCATCTCCTGGTGGTTAATGCATTGTTAGCGAGAGAGAGGGAAAACAGAAAAAACAGAAAAGAGAGTGATGCTCAACTTTTTTGTTTTTTTAAATTTTGATGTTGACATGCTCTATACGTCTGATATGTGTATCTTTGTCCCTTTAAGAGTCCATTGATGATTCCTGGTGGAAACTATAATCTACAAGGAATTTCTTGATTACCTTTATTTGAATGGCCCTTTCAAAGGCATACGATAGCTTATCCTAATTCTAAGCTACAATATCCAATTTTAGGTCTGGGCTTTTTGGAGCTGAAGTTGGAAGGGTATTCGGTGGAGGTCTTGTACCAGGTTGCTGCTTCTTGAACTATGCAACGTACATAGACTTATCTGTTCTGTTCTTTTGAACATGAAACATTTGATTGCTTAAATGTTAAAGGTCAAACAGTTGACAAACAGTTGACATGGAGCTAATATAAAGGAAGCAGTAGTATGAAGAACTAATTTATCTAGTTTTGCTCCAGAATTTGAGAAAATAGATAAAAATGGAAATGCTGGGTCATTGTTGAACTATTTATAACTCAGTCAAATTGGGTTGTCCTGTAATCATGCTAATGAGTGTGATTGCTAGGGTCTCCTAAATTCAATGAAATTGGGCGATTCTTTCACTTAGGGCTTTTCAGGTTGGAATGTTCATTATGCAGGGTATTCATCCTTTTCTAGAATGTAAAAACTTGAGTCTGATAACTACTAGTAGGACATTCTGAAGATGAATCTCCCCATATCACATCATGTCTATAATACAGGAAGATATATTCCAATTTTTTTTTTTTTTTTTTTAAAATTTTAATGCTCTCTCGTTCAGGTTCTTTGGTCTTAGTTGGAGGTGACCCTGGTGTTGGAAAAAGCACATTGTTGTTAAAGGTAGAGAATCATTTTTAGTTGCTGCAGGTTTATTTAATATGGATTGTTTCTGTTGATAAATGGTATAGTTCAAAGACGGATTGAATGCAGTTTACTGCTCTCTCGTGAATTTGAACTCTACATCTAATCTTATTATTTTCTGCATTGAAGATTGCTGCAATAATAGCAGAAGGGCATGGTTCTACAGCTGGACCAGTTGTTTATATATCTGGTGAAGAGGTTAGTTGTCGATACAACTGGTATGATAGTAGTGCATACTGAGAAGAAGCAAAGCACTGTGAAACTTATACAGAGCATACTTTGGAAACTCCATCTTCATTTTCCCTCAAGTTTGAGCAAATCGGATATGTATTCTATTATTCTATTCTTGTTCTTCTTCAAAGAGAAACCTTTCATTTCTTCAATCTGAAATATATGAGGCATTTCCTTGTTTTTATCATTAAAATTATTATTGCATGAGGATGCATACGTATGGTAGTGTTTTTTAATGCTTGTAATTTTCAGCTTTGAATTCATATTTGTGACAGAGTATTGAGCAGATTGGAAGCCGAGCTGACCGCATGAGAATTGGAACTAAAGAACTCTATTTGTATCCATGTACTGATATTGAGGTTCACCCTTCTTTTTTTGGTCTCTCATTTTCTTTTATTGTACTTGTAATTTGTTAATGACACAATTGTCTGAATTTTCTTAAGCTTCTTGTACTAGTCCCAGATGTACTGCCTTTGTGTATGTCTGAGTTTCTTTTAATGATTAGGATACACTTGGTTCCAAATTCTACCAATCTATGCAATTCATTCCTTCTCATACAACTGGAATATTCTGTTTTGACAAATGATGGACAGAAACATTTAATAATTCTTTGTTTAAAAACAGAAGCATTTCATGGTTCTGTGTAAAACATCCTATGGCTATCCCTTTGCTCCTGCAAGTTTTAGTTTATATTGGAGTTGCTATTTGGGATGAGCAATATGTTGTTCTTTTCGGTTAATTTCTTTTACACTTAGTTCTATGCTTCCCTCTTAACTTTGTGCCAAGTTCTTTCCTCTTGAATCTCTGTTGCAGCTTTTACTCTTTTTTCTCCAATGTCTTTCATGATTTGTCAATAATAGGTCTCCTTGAAAACCATTGCAGACTTCATGCTGGATTTTTCTTGCTATCCTTCTCTTCTTACTTTGATAAACTCGATTATTTATTTGATTGGAGAGTTTATTGATGACACTATAACATTTACTTTCTGATGTGTTTATTAAAAACATGATGTATTCTTTGCAGTTAGACAGGGCAGAAATGAAAACAAGGCTTGGCTTTTAAGCTATAGTTTGCCAACCAAATATATAACATCCTCCTATGGTTAAAACTGACCATCTAGCAGTCCTTAGTGGAAGTTATCTTTTCACATATGCAGCTGAGTTCTCCTACCTCCCTTCTTTCAGGACATTTTAGAGAAGGCTAAAGGTCTTTCCCCCCGGGCTTTAGTTGTTGATTCTATCCAGACTGTCTATCTTAGAGGAGTTGCTGGAAGTCCAGGTAGCCTCAATCAGGTTTGGATTTTTATACTGAATCTTTCTCCTTTTTGTTGAACTTATATAATTCTCCCTGGCTTTGCCACTTGTGTCTCTTCTGAGAAACTATAGCTAGACCTATCTATCTGACTTTTCCAAAATGTTATTAGTAAATTTGAGTCTCCCACATGGCAGGTAAAGGAATGTACTTCAGCATTACTACGTTTTGCTAAGGCAACTAGTATCGCTGTTCTTTTGGTGAGTACAAGTAATGAGATATATCACTAAGAGGAGGATTTTGTTTCAACAACATTTTCTTTCTTTTTTTTTTTTTTTCATTGTGAAATTCTGCTAATCTACTTTTGCACCAGTTTTTTCTTTTTTCGGCCCTCCTTCCTCTTTTAATTTTTTTTCAATGTTTTATAGTCTCATGTTCTTTAATAAATTCTGGCCTTTTTGCTAACGCAAGTTGTATGTCTTCTTTCCATTTCATGTGATGTACTCTCAATCTTGGTTTTATTTGAACAGTAAATGTCTATTCGACAGCATTTCTGGACCATGTGACAGTTGGTCTTCCCTTTTTCTGTGTTTATGAGCTGTTTGTCTTGGTAATCTATCTTTTCTTCGTATGCTTTTGAAACCTTCAATTATGTTTATGCGGATATATTTCTTTGTGTATACGATGAATTATTGATTTGGATTTAACGGTTGATGTTGTAACTATAGTTTGTGGCAAGAGAAAATATTCCATGAAAAGTACTTTGTTTACTGATGCCCTTCTCTTTTATTGTATTTAGTTTTACAAGTTCGGTTGTACCTTCTTTTTGTTTCTTTATAGTGTGGGTTCTTGTTGGGTAGGAACTATGTTAGTTATCTGTGTGCTTGTAACTCCTTATCTTTCTCTTTTGAAGAATGACTTACCCATATCTTCTGTTTTCAGGCTGGCCATGTGACCAAATCTGGAGATATAGCTGGACCTCGTGTTTTGGAGCACATTGTCGATGCTGTTTTGTATCTAGAAGTTGGTACCTCCTTTTTTTATGTTTTGCCTTGCTGCAGTCAGTCTTTGTTCATTTCACTGTAGCTTTTTACTTTTGGAATGTTGTGATACCATTGTCTGAAGCTGCTTATTGCATCCTCATTATAAAATTGTCCCATTATTTCTTCCATTTCTGGTTTTCTGAAGATGATATTCTGATGTTTGATATGAAAAATATTCTGTTGTTTCATAATAATTTGTTTTTGTGTTTCTTTCTGCTTGGTAGTGAATTTTTGAGTTAATATCTGTCTACTTATTGCTTGTCTTTGGATAGGGTGACAGTTCATCTTGATTGCCATTTTGTTTGTTTGTGTGCTTTCTACCTTTTCCATGAAACAATTTTCTATTTCATTCCATGTGATTTCATCTTAACAAGGATTGATAATTTTACTTTTAGGGCGAGAAGTCATCATCTCATCGATTACTTCGAGCAGTAAAGAATCGATTTGGATCCACGGATGAGGTAATTAATGATTTCGATATTGTCCAGGATTGTTGATTGCCTGCTTTGTTTGTTTGAATGATTTTGTTCTTGATAAAATTGCATATTTTTCCCCTCTGGTATATTGGCAAATTTCCTTCTTTTCTGAAACTTGTATGGTAATAAATTATATTGTTGTAACTGAACATCAAAAGCAAAAATGGTAGCATCAGATGATATGCCTGCATGAGACTAATTGCAGTGTGTGACAGGATCATTTCTGAGCGTTAAACTAGCTATAGGTTTTATTTTGGAATCAGATTGGTGTACTTCATAGGGAGATCGTGTGATATCTGTCTGGTAGATGATAGTCTATGTGAAATTCTTAGTGATATTTGTGATTGAGATTTAAAAGACATCTAATATGGAATTCCGGAGGTTGAGATCAGAAGGTAATGGACTTGGAGCAAGACATAGTACTGTGATGGTCAAACCTATTCTTTGGTGTCATCTTCATCTGATTCAGAATGATAGTCCCCACACAACCCCCTCTGAAAGGAAAAAGAAAAAAAATGAAAGACACTGGCCCATTTTTTCCCTTATACAGTTTGTTTCCTGTTGTTAGGTTGGGGTATTTGAAATGTCACCATCGGGACTAGAAGCCATATCAAACCCAAGTGAGATATTTTTAAGTGAGGAACTTTCAGATTATGAAATTCTTGCGGGTCTGGCTGTTACTGTAATTATGGATGGATCACGGGCATTTCTTATTGAGATTCAGGTATTTCTTAGCCAATGCTCTGAGCTTCTCTTGATCAATGCCCGTCTAAGAAATAATTTTATGGCCCAATTAACATGGAAATATTGTGCAGGCATTATGCATAGCTGGTTCATCGATTCAGCGACAAGTAAATGGTGTCCAAGCAAGTAGAGCTGACATGATTATCGCAGTGGGTGATAGTTGCTATTCTTTGTTATTTCCTTGTAATTTTGGTGAATGCAGTCTTTATTCATAGCTGTATGGGATTGAGCCATTTTGGTGAATGAACATTATTGCATAGTACTATGATTGTCTTTAAAGAACTTCCCAATTGTACACGCCTATGGGCAACAATTATTGCTTTTCCAGTGCATGCTTGTATCCTTGACATAACCTGTTGCATCCTCATTTTGAGTGATGTTATTTAGTTAAATTACTCAGTTTCAGGCTTTATTTCTGGCCACCTTTCCCTTCTGCTATGATCCTTGTGTCGTCTGTGTTCCCTTTTAGCACTCTTCATACTTATTAATAGCTGCAGTGGATTTTGCCTGCTGACTAATATTTAGATATCTTAATGTAGGTTCTGACTAAGCAAGCTGGACTGAAGCTACAAGAGAATGTAAGGTTTCAGTTTTTTTTTTTTTTTTTTTTAGTTCTACTCTTGATGCCACATTCAAAACTTTGGTGGTTTTGACATATCTGCATGATGGTACTGAAGATCTTACTGTCCTGATGGGAATTTTATAGGGATCATCCGGTAACTTTTGGTCATTCTTCATACTTAATTTTGAATGATGTCATTGATAGGTTTCTATCAAGAAAGAAACACAGCATTTAACTCTTGCTTCCTGATGTGTTCATAAGTGGCTTGATGTAATTAATAATTTTAAGACGGTATAAGCTGTTCTTCCTGCTGTATCTACTAACTGGTTTTTGTTTACTCTGTGCATAGGGTGTCTTTCTTAATGTTATCAGTGGGATTAGCTTATCTGAGACTGCTGCTGATCTTTCAATTGCAGCTGCAATCTGTAGCAGGTTTGATTTACTTACGCTAACAGAATGTTGTTTTCTTTTACTATCTGAACAATGTTGCATCTTCCCTTTTCCATTGCTAAGATTCATTCACCAAAACTTTTACATGTGTAAAATCAAATATATGGGCAACTGCAGTTTTAGCAAGTTGTTTTCTTTTACTATATGAACAATGTTGCATCTTCCCTTTTCCATTTCTCAAGATTCATTCACCAAAACTTTACACAAATGGTATTCCTTTCCATAAGTTGATTTCCTGCCGAAGGTAACATCAGATGAGGTTTCATTCATCTAGCGGGTAACAAAAGGAATAAATTGTTAGCTGATACGGATTTGGATTTCAGTTGCTGGTGATAATTTAAAAGAACTGTGGTAGATAGGGGAACTGTAATCCAAATTTGGGGTTCTTATTTTATTTAAATACTGGTCCAACCATAATATATTATACTTTTAGGAAAAAATGATTGTTTAGATCAGCATATTGCTGGTCTTGTTTATGTAGCCTTTTCTACTGCAGAATGAAGAGGATCTTATGTTAGATTAAAGAATGTTGTTAGAGTTTCTGATTGGCCCTTTCTTCTCTGGTTTGCATTTTTGTTATTGCTTTTATCGTTCTATCCAAGTTGTTGTTCTTATTATTATTACACCACTTATGCATTTTAATTTAACATGTGTTTCTTTGCACTTAGTTTTTTGGAGTTTCCCATTCCCAGAGGAGTAGCATTCATTGGAGAAATTGGCCTTGCAGGTGAAGTTCGTATGGTAAGTCTAAACTTATGGCTTTGTATTTTCTGCAAAACTTACCAAAAAGACAAAGCCCACGCTATGAGGGAGTCACTTCACAATTATTTTTTTTTCTCTATGTACTATTCTTAACACTTGAGAATTAAGATTACGTTATTAATAGAGATAAAGGAAGCCATCCAACCATTACTTACTAATTTTTATGTAACAAAATGGCTACCCAATGTTCATTAGCTTGAGCAGGTTAGATCCTAATTTTTGTACTTTCCGGTTCAATATTGTTCTGCTGACGGGTAGCTTATAGGTAATAATAATGGGAGGTAAGTTATATGTAAGTTTTAATTAAAAAGGAACAGGAGCAGGTATAATAATCTGAGGTTTTCCAGATATTCTTAAGTTTTAATGTGCAATATTCTCCCTTTCCTCCCGTTCTAGGTTCCAACAATGGAGAAAAGGGTATCTACTCTAGCACAACTGGGCTACAGAAAATGTGTTGTTCCTAAAGTTGCTGTGCAGTATCTGTCGACCCTAGATCTAGGGGATATCCAGATCGTAGGATGTAAAAATTTGAAGGAGATGATTAATGCAGTGTTTAGAGCTGGTTGAAAGGCTTCATTTCTTCTGACATACAAAATCATGTGAAGTTTTCTAGTAAATACTAAATGGTATAATCTTTCCCTGTTGATAACAGACTTGAAACTCGCTTTGTCCTGTCAGTACCCAATGCTTTCTTTTGTAACTCAAATTTAGCCTTCACTATTTTGTATGCATTTATTCACAATACAATGTGTCTAATGATTTCTTTTAACATTTTAGCTTTCACTCCCTTCCATTTTTCTTTCTCCAGCAGTTTTTTTTTTTTTTTAATTTAATTTATTATATATATATTTAATCCCATATCTTAGGTCAATTAATTAAGTAATAAAGTTGAGGCACTCAAAAATAAAAAAACAAATTATTGAGTAACATATTGTAAAAAGGAAAAATAGTTTGAGAGGTTGAATTAAGACATTCTCTGATTTAATGAAAGTTTTGACTTCACCTTTATTTATTTTTTAATTTCAATATTGTCACTTCAACGTACTGTCTTTGTGATTATTATGATATTTGTTATAATACAAATTTTCACATTTTTTAAAAAAAATTAAAATATTTTTTAATTTCTTAATAAATTATATTATTAAAAAAATCTAAAAAATATAAATTTGAAATACGATATAAAACGTTAAAAAAAAAAAAAAAAAAAACCTTGAAAGAAAAAGTTTAATAAAATATACATATTACCTTAGCGAAAAAAGATTTATAATATTTTACAGCTGTGAATAAATAAAAAAAAAAAAAAAAAAAGAAGACGGAATTAATGTGTATGAAATTTATAAATACCAGAATTAATTAATTGGGTCAGGAAGTTATTTTATTTTATCTAAGAAAAAATGGATAGTTCGGCCGGGCGATTCAACGTTATTTTTTGCAGGATTACCGTTACTCTTCTTCTACGATAATGCAGCACATATATAATTGAAGGTACGAGGAATGAAAAGCTGACCAATTATTTCTTGTCTGGTGACCTCCAATTTCACTCAACCTCTTTCCCTCTGAGTTTCCACGAAAATTTCCTGTTGTAAATCAGCCTAATTCAGGTAAAATCTTTTGCTATTCCACTTTTGTTATGTATTGGTTGTTTCTAATTTTCTCGGAAATCTTGAAACTTGTCTACAAAACCCTTTTGGGAGTTCAATCTTCTTGTTGTTATGGGATTCCGTGGGGAATGGTCAAAGAAGTACATTGGTAGTTGAACGAATACAATATGCAATTTTTCAGTTTATATTGATTCTTTACTGTACATTTAATATCATCACCGAGTTATACTGGGATTTTGGAGCAAAGGGCTTATCACTTCATCTGGAGAAGTAGTTTCTGGTGGAAAGTATGAATTAGGAGGGTTAGAAATTAAAGAGGAAGAGGAAAGATAGAAAGGGCTTTAATTTCTCTTGCTCTTTTAATGTGTTGGAAAGTACATTTTTTCTAACCGGATGCAGATGGTGAGAAAAAGGAGGCAAGGTGTTTGCACTATGGGCTTTTTAGTTTCAGTTTGTGTGCTACCTTTTTGCACTCAAATGCCACCAGTACTACAATTTTTTCCGCCACTTCTGTTCACCCTTCTAGATATGCCATAATAAGGAAAGTAATTCCTGCAATCTAGAGTAGTATTTAAAAATGGGGAGACATTGCAGTTAGGAAAATAGTTCTCATGGTGTTTTCTGGGGATACATAGTTTTATTTGCTGCAGTTCCCTGTAATCTTGTGGAATGAGTTGGTTTTTTCTTTTTGAGTTAGGTGGTTTACAAATGGCTTCAAGGAAACATATACCACCAGCATATGAAGGATGTTCTGTGGCAACTCCAGGTTTGAACCGCCATGACCCATTGCCAGTGGAATCACTTCCTCCTGAACTTTTAGAAAATAGATTGGCTCTTCAGGCATCAGAAATTGAACAACTTGCTGAAGACAATCATAGATTGGCTGCCAGTCATGTGGCACTGAGACGGGATCTTACTTCTGCTCGGGAAGAAATGCATAAACTAACTGAGCATATAGGAAGCTTAAGGGCAGAGGGTGATATACAGATTCGGGTTTTGGTGGATAGGATTACAAAAATGGAAGTTGATATGAGAGCTGGTGAGAGTGTAAAGAAGGACCTTCAACAAGCCCATATTGAGGCACGGAGCTTGGCACTATCTAGAAAAGAGCTAATCAGTCAAATAGAGCAGGCCACTTGGGAATTGGAGAAAGCCCGTGCTGATGTTAAAAGGCTACCAGAAGTGCATGCTAAACTTGATAGTTTGAGACAAGAACACCAAAGGCTACGGTGAGTGAAGCTAGTTCTTCTGTCTTACTATTACATTGCTGATGAATCTACAATTTCAGACTAGCAAAGACACTACACTTCTGCTACCAGTGGTGGGATGTGGGAGCTAAAGCATTATGTATAGCTGATAAAAGTTGTTAAAACTCACAATAATAGTGACAATGCTAATAACTGAACAAATTCATGATAAAAGTTCATAAATATGTTTTTTCCCCTATTAAAAAAGGAAGAATAAGAAGGCCTTAATACTGGTCATGATTGTAAAGTTTGATATGATCTTTACCTAATTAGTTTTTTCAGCCAATTGGGTAATTTGCACTGAGATGGGATTTATACCTGTCCTGTCCCTATATAAGTATTTTTAGACTTATTTTAACTAGAATTTTTCGCCACTCATCTCTTGTTTCTTAAGTTGCCATATTGTTATATTTAAATAGAAACCGGAAGCCTATTAGACGGAGTTCCATTTAAGCATATCTATTAGTGGAATCCTTAAAAACTTAAACAGATGGGGGATAGTTTTGCGCTCTGTGTTCTGACCTTTAATCTAGTTTCAGAAAAGAAGCCTCAAATCATTGTTACTTGTTTATATCAGTCCAGCGTTGTACATTTAATTTTGAAACACTTAACACTGTATGTTGTTTCTAGTGTTCTTGTTGCCTGTTTCTCTATGCTGTAGCATGTGATTCCAGTTAATTATCATATTTTTTATGTTGTGGCATGTGATAGTAGATACTAGTGGTATTATCTGACACGTTTTCATGCTTTAACAGTGAGATATTCGATCATGAAAAAGGTTTAAACATAGAAAAAGTACAAAGAATGCAAATCATGGAGAAAGACATGGTCGCAATGGATGCAAAACTGGAGAAGTTGCGGAGTGAGGTATTAGATGCAGAGAAGAGAGCACATGGTAATCTGTCTCAACCTATCTTTCAAATGTTGATGATGATTATCTTTCTTTAACTTCATCGTTTTTGCTAACAGCATTCCCTCCTCTTTGGTGCAGCTCCGACTCCTTATGGCACTTCCTATGTCAGTCCACCTGTGTTTTTTTCTCCTGCAGTGTATGGAAATGGAGAATATGTTGATCAATACCCCAGACCTCCTCCTCAGATGGGTGCCACTTCAATGGCACAGAAAATAGATCCATATAACAGTGTAGTCATACCTCCTCCTCCTCCTGCTGGTGGCTATCCTATTTGAGGGCAAGCATATGATGATGCTTCTCATGGTGGGAAGTGAATTTTTGCTGCAATATGTTGTATATTTCCTGTTTTGTGTTTTTACTCGGAATATATAGTGATTATTTATTTATTTATTTTCCTTTCTTGCTAATGGAAAACAAATAGTTATAGAGTAGGAATGTATAAGGATTCATCCTGCTGTTGCTCCATCAAAATACATTTCCTGTTATACAAATACAAACATTTTAAATGTATTAGTGTAACATATAATAATTTTTTTTAAAAAAATATAATTAGTATTATATATAACAAAAATTAGTAAATAAAATAATGAGTTATACTTCTTAAAATAAGATTATGAAGTAATTAATATTTCAAACTATCATAAATTATATATATAAACAATAGTTTTTAACTATGAAAACGATTAAAAGAATAAAAGTTAAAAAAATATATATATATAATTTCATTAAAAAGGGGGTACAAATTTTAATATTTAATTTTTGTTATTATTAAAGGAAATTTTTTATTTAAAATAAAAAATATTACGAGTGTAATAACAAAGCGAACTCAGTTAGCTAAATAAATGGATGGTAGTTTTGAGTGGGCTAATGGGCTTAAACAAACATTTTCTAAATCTAAGTGTGTTGTTTCGTGTTCCGGGTCATGGTTTACGGGCTTGAGGGACCTGGTTTATATTTGGTCATTTACCCGGACATAGGCAAAGTATTCTCGCCAATTTCGCCAATTTGAATTGTCTTCATCCCCCGTGATCAGATGGCTGAGGTATGCACAAAATCCAGTAGAAAAGTATTGAATCGAATAAGAAGATTGTTACTTTCATGTTTTACTTTCGATGTTTGAAAATTTAATTGCTAGTGATTTATGCTAATTCATGGATGTGTTTCGATGTTGATCTGTTTGATTTCCGGATAATTAATTGATATAGTAAAGATTTGGATTCTAGGATATGTTTTGTGTTCGTGAGTGAATGCCTAAACAGTATAAATGGAAGGAAAGGGAAAATAGAAAATGAAATGAAAAAAAAAAAAAAAATTCTGTGTCATCTGTGCTTTTAGGTTTTGGAAACTGAAATTCCATCACCGTATGTTACTAGATGTAAGCATTGTGGGGATTTTTGGTGAAAATTTGATGGGAAATGATGATAACTAAGCGCAAATGGACACACGGTTGGGCGAATCGATTTAAATTATAAGGGAAGATTTGGGTAATGGAACTGAAATTGCAAGTAAGCAATACTATTTGGAGCGGTTGACCCATTGATAATTAATGGATTGCATACTTTTAATTCTACATGCAGATTTGGTACACTTGCTCTTTCTTTGGACATGACAAAGCTTTTATTTGATTTATTATGGGATATGTAGATTTCTAGGTTTTTCTTTTGCATTTTGATCCGGAAATTTACGAAGGAAAGGAAAAATGGTAGGAGTATGATTTCTTAGTTTCTTGTTCTTTTAAGATGGAGTTGATGATCAACATGATTTTAGTGTCCTAAATAGGAATTTCTTTCGCAGAGATCCTTTCTCTGTGGTCCTGTGTACTCCTATTTGTATATGGGTGGTCTGTATGATGCAAATTGCGTAAGATTAGGATCCTTATGGACGTGATACATTTTTCTCGGAGCACTTACAAGTATATTTAAGTTATTGAAGTAATATGGAGGTTTTGACATCACAACCTCATTCTTGCATAGTGAAGCAAGCATTTCTTGATAATTTAGTTTTGGCTCTTGACTGTAGCAAAACATTCTAGAGAAGGGAGATTTTTGGTTGATTTCTGAGTACGCTTCTTATGAATAAATGAGACTTGTTCTGTTGTTTGTAACCAACCTATGAAGGTAGTATGTGAAAGTATCTTCTTTCTGGATTAAATTTAATTGACAAATGGCCAGACATTTGTGAAGTTTAACGCTGCAAAAGTGGAAAGTTACTTAAAATATTTAGTCTCTACACATTTCCAACACTTTTATGTTTTTCCATTTTTATCACTTTCTTTTCTCTTATACTAACTTCTTTTCCTATTTTTATAATAGTAAACCAATTTAACAACTTGATAGATTTCTTAAAATTGAGTGAGATGTAGAATTTACAAAGTAAGAGGGTTGGGAATTTGAGCTATACTTATTGGAGGATAGTTCTAAAGAATCAATTGCGAAGTACAACAATTATATTTTATGATTTTTATGATCTATTGATGCTTTCCTTGGGCATTTGAATTTTTATATCCTGTTGGATTGTATATTTTGGACTTCCAGTTTTATTGAATTGCTTTAAGGTTATTGATAGTTCCTGTGATACATATGTCACTTATGGTTTTATGTCCACTCAGATTGAACTGAAGACTGCCCCGGCTGATTTCCGCTTTCCAACAACAAATCAAACAAGGCACTGTTTCACACGCTACATTGAATTTCATAGGTAGTGCTTTATGAGCTATGTTACCTATTTAGCTTATACTGGCCTGAACCTGTTGGAGTGCTTCTGAGTTGTTGATATTGTAATATTGCATGATAAAACCAATCATCCCACATTCTTATTCCTCAAATTTGTTCTGGCTTATGAAAGTATAAGATGATAATGCTTTATTTGTTTAAAAACATGTTGGAACTCTTTCTTCATGATGCACTTAAAGTTTATGATTTAGGATGGCAGACACTGGTGAATATATTTTTTACTATCACATTAAATGAAAGTTTGGTTTTATACCAAACTTGTTGATTTTAAACCTAGATCAGCTCAGTAGTTTTGACCCTGCTTTCTCTTTCTCTCTCTCTCTGGAATTAGTCATCCGTCCCTCATGGCAAGATTCTTATTTAGAACGGATCAAAGTGCGTGAAAGAAGTCATATAATTTCTGTATAACATCTACTGAGCATGTGAAAACTTAAATGTGGATAATTTTAAACACTAGGAAACTTGCTAAATCTTCTCAGTGAATTTAGTACTATCAGTCAGACTACCATATCCCTGATTCAGCTGGCTGAGGTATTGAGTGAATGCATAGTTATTGCATGTTTCAGTTGAATTAGTTTGAGGATGAACATCTGTAGACAAATAAATATAAACATGGGTTGCCATATACCTTTTTTGGATGGTATCTTGAAAGAAATCAATTAGTAAGAATCTTTAACAGAATGAAGGCATACAGAAATTGGTGTCAATTGCTGTATTTATTTGTGTATGTGCATTTAGTGTTGAAAATTTCAGGTGTTTGTCTGCGAAGGGTGAAGAATCTGCAGAATGTGAGAGGTTTGCCAAGTATTATCGCTCCCTTTGCCCTGGTGAATGGGTGAGTTTATATATTTTTCTGTCCTTGCTGGATTGCCACCCACCTCATCAATACAATAAGTTTTGATATCCGTCCTGGGTACTAGTCCCTCTATGGTTCTTTGTAGTTGGTGATAATTTTAGCTTTCTTCCAATGAATTATGGTGCAATAAAATTTGTATTTACAAAAGGGAAGAATTAACTGACTATTACTATATGACTAGGAAGCTAGGCCTTTTTTATCTCAAAAGATGTAAATATGTATATTCTTTCAGTGAAACTCTGCGTCAAACTTGTATTTTCATTAGTTGTGTTTCTCAATGAAATGCCTCCGACCCATTTTTTCTCCTTCAAGCTGAATATATTTTCTATCTTGTTTGTAACCATTTATTGATTTGTGGTCTGTGATGTTAAGGCTATAATACACCTATTGTTGACCAGGGGTAATGAATCTTTCGCGGTGTACCCACAAAACTGTATCTGCCTAGTACTTTGATATGTTTGAGCCTCTTTCTTTTTTTTTTTTTTTTTTTCCCCAAATAGCTAAAAGTGAAAAGATTATATATTTTTTTTCATCTTTTCATTGCATGCAAGGATGTGCGCTATATGTATTTCACTTATACTTGGTGTGTAGTTTTGTTATGAGTATCGCCTTTTGTCCTGGGTGAATTTATTGAGTTCCCTATTGGTGAAATCTGCAGGTTGAGAGATGGAATGAGCAGAGGGAGAATGGAACTTTCCCTGGTCCTCTTTAAGTTAAAATGACCTTCGCAATCCACACCTGCCTGTTTGCTTCTGTCTTTCGTATGAAGTTGGTCTCTGGTTTTTTGTTTAATTGTACTTAATAAGGCAGCGTTGCAAAAGGACTTTTTTGAAAAAAAAAAAAAAAATTATTTATCACATTATTGGTTGGTTCAAACTACTTGGAGAAATGAAATCTCTGAAGTTTCTTGACTTCTTCCAATTCAACTTAACGTGTACATGTGGTTTTAAAAAACCTTTATAAACTGTCCTTTTCTTGCCGAGGAATTTTTTGTGGTTTTCTTTACTTGTTCCAATGGTAGAACGTGGGTTCTGAAGGCGCATGATTGCTATTTTGGCTTCTGAGCCAGTATCCGCTGATTTTTGACGACTCAATATTTATATATCTCCAGTGTCATAATAAATTTTAAAGTTTTATAAGGTGCAAGTCGTGATAATAGGTGGAAAGATTTCTTTTTACGCTTAAAATCATGCCTAATACACAACCGCGGTGTTTTGTTTATTTGGAGTGTGTCTTTTTGTCCTTTGGCGTGTCTATTTTGCATTAACGGTATTCCCTTTGATTGGAGTCATTTGAAGAAAAGCTCATAGATGAGATAATTGAAATCCAAACCCAATTCAATTTTCTGTGTCTACCATCCTTTTTTTCTTTTTCCTTTTTGGTTTAGGGGGGTACGAGAAGAAATGCATTAAGTGCATAGCTAATGTAAACTAAACATTTTGTTTGCGTTGCACGTGAATCTATGAATCATTCTACAAGGTGATCTGTCTTTGCACGAATAAGAAATCCATGATGTAATACCTTTGAAATGATCACCCATTTGTAGGAGTATGAAAATTTTGCTATGTTGAAGCTTTAAGTGGGAAACAAGGAATTGGTGTGGGAAACATGTGGAGGGTGAGGATAGTCTGTAGTGTGAACATTCTAGGTAACGTCGATAGTCAGTTGCGGTTGATTGAAGCCTTAAGAGCCAATTGCTAAGGGAAGGATAGAATTGACTCTAGTGGTACTCTCTCTCTCTCTCTCTCTCCGTCTGTTTTCCTTTTTTTTTTTTTAAAAAAAAAAAAAAAATTTCAATACTTAACTATGAAATTAAATTTAAATATTTAAAGTTAAAAATATATTTAATTTACTTTTCTGTTAAATTTTTAATAATAATATTATTATCATTTTTGTTGTTATCCAAGTGAACCTCATTTGGACGTAGTCAAAGAACGCGTAGAGATGAAGGTCAGAACTCAGAATAGCAGCAGGCCATGACCACGCTTTTATTGCTCTGAGGTTTGTTTGTTTTTTTTTTTTTTTTACTATTATTTATTATTTCTGTTGAAATTAAGTTTATCCAATTAAATACGAGTTTTGAATATTTTTTAGATAGATGAAATAAATATTGAAAAATTATACACTTAAAGAAGATGGCATAACTTCACTCTATATTAGTCTGAATAAAAACAGAGAAGAAAAGAAGAAAAAAAAGGAAGAGATAGTAATTATCACTAATTAGTGCATGTTTTTATTTAGTATTAATTAAAATTGATATTGTTATTTTTGTAATAGGTAATTTTACTTATTTTATATTTCAGGATATTACTTTGAAAATTCGGTTGGTTTGCTTGAAAATAATGAATTAGGGCGTATTTGTTTAAGCTTTCTATTTAAATTGAGTGAAGATTGTTTGTCTCCAATAAACCAGCATATTTGGACACCATTATTTTTAAAAAAAAGTTTGTCCCCCAAAAACACATCTATAAAACACACCTATAAAATGTGTGGGTCCCACCCTATTTAAAAAATATATATTATTAATAAAATCACTCTTATACATATTTTCCAAAATAAACATTCTCTTACACACACAATTATTACACCTATAAAACCTATATATTTAACTCCCACTTTTTCCAACATAAAATTCAATTTAAAAAAAATAGGAGACAACATTTATTATGAATGATAATTTATCGCGAATAAGTTATTTTTTTCTAATACAAAGCGTATCCATGTACATCCTTAATTATTAATAAGTAATTGCATGTAAAAATGTGTGAAAGAATTTGAAAAAATAAAAAAATAAAAAAAAGAGTATAAAAAGGCTTGAACAGTTCCTCTAGACGTCAACGTCTACACATCACCAATAAGTTGAAATGACAAATGAGAAATGCATCAATTTCTTCATTTACACAAAAAAATCTGAACTCAAACTAGCACTAAGAATTCAAAAAGAAAGAAATATTTTAATTTTACACGTAAAAAAATTTCAAATCCATCTCAACTTAATTTAGAAATTAGCAAAACGATTTTGATTTTGGAACTTTCAAAGTAGGTTCCGTCACAATCAACCCCTCAAATATGCCACCAACATGGTACATGTGGCTAACCCACAACACACGCCACGCGCCCAATATATATATATATCTATATATCTTTTTAAATGTCAATGGAAAATTAAGAAATGGGTTATTTAGGTTATATTTATACAAACTTTCAATGAAGAATATTTGTCTCTCATGAATTAATACAATTGGACGAACATTTGGACACTGTTTTTTTTTTGAAAAAAATTTTGTCCCCCAAAAATACACTTATAAAATATATTTGTAAAAGTTGTGGGTTTCACTTTATTTAAAAAATATATATTATTAATAAAATTACTATCATACATTTTTTTTCGAAAACAAATATGCTCTTATACACATTCATTATACCTATAAAACTTATATATTTAACTCCACATTTTTCAACATAAAATTCAATTTAAAAAAAAAAAGAAGATAAGATTTATTTTAAATGATAGTTTATATCGAATAAACTATTTTTTTTTCCAATTAAATGCTTATCCATATATAACTTTAAATTTTTGATTTTTTTTAAAAGAAATTTTTAAACTTTTTTTCGTTAATAACGTGATTCGAGTCAAGAAAGTTGTAGTTTAGGTATTAGTAATCTTATTTATGATTCGAGAGATTATCAATTTAAAATACATGAGACGTAAAAAAATATATTAATAATTTCAAATAAAAAACGAAAAAAGAAAGATTAGAACTCATAAATTTTTATTTTTAAATTATTAATTAGTAATATGGTTATAGTTTCTTTTTTTTTTTTTTTTTTAAAAAAAAATCATTAGAGATGTGACAGACATTTCATTTATAATTATAATTCACGTTATATTTAAAAATCTTAAATATATTTAATACATACATACAAGATAAGATTTTTAACACTTTTTTATAATATTAATAAAATAAAATATTTATTAATTTAATTGACTATTTAATTGTTTATTATTTTAATCGACAATTTACTTTTCCCATATATACATTGTTTCTTGAAATTTTTGTTTGTTTATTAATTATATTATGAAGTATTTTTTCTATTTCTTGGAGTTTTAACTTTAAGATAAAGAAATTTATCAAAGGAAAAAAACCTTTAAGAAAAAGAAAATATCCTTTTTTTTTGTTAAAAAAAGAAAAGAAAAAGAAACTGTCACGGCACACCGTTTCGTCAAAAAAGTTTACCGTTAGAATTTGTAACCCTTTTGTTTTGTTTTGTTTTTTTTTTTTTTCACGTAACCGGACGTTTCTGCCCAAAGTAATAACTGGAATAAACACCTGTCCAATAATATAGCGAGTACGACCTTTCAAACTATAACTCTTACTTTCTTCAACACGCGGTAGCGCGTGTATTTTATTATCTCCCTACTCGGAACTTTCTCAATACCGACTCACCACCAAAAACTCCCATATATAATAACCACCCGCTCTACCACCACCTCTCAATTCAACACTGGAATTTTTCACTTTTTTTTTTTTTTTCAGTCTTTCAGAGAATCGGCATTTTACTGTTAATCTTCTCTTGATTACATACACGTTGTTCCTTAATCTTTTATTTTGTAGTCTGTGAAAAATCCCAGGAAGGAAAAACAAAAAGAAAAAATGGTGCGTGTGAGTAACAATTTGATTGGAATCTTGAATATAATTACTTTTCTGCTGTCAATACCCATTATAGCAGGAGGGATATGGCTGTCAAAGCAGGCCAACACCGAGTGCGAACGATTTCTCGAAAAGCCAGTGATAGCGCTGGGGGTGTTTCTGATGCTCATTTCACTGGCTGGATTAATTGGGGCTTGTTGCAGAGTTTCGTGGCTTCTTTGGGTCTATCTTCTGGTTATGTTTCTGTTGATTGTGTTACTTTTCTGTTTCACAATCTTTGCCTTTGTTGTCACTAACAAAGGTGCTGGAGAAGCGCTCTCTGGGAAAGGATACAAGGAGTACAGGCTTGGGGACTATTCTAATTGGTTGCAGAAAAGGGTCACCAGTGAAAGTAACTGGAGAAAGATTAGGAGTTGTATTCAGGGTTCTAACGTTTGCAAGAGTCTTATCGGATCCAACACCGTTGAGAACGAATTTTACAAGGAGCACCTCTCTGCCCTTCAGGTAAAATACTCTTTCTTCATATCAGTACTCTTTGTAAATAAGGATAACTTCCATTGACTTTGCATGTATGATTGTTTAATTGATTTTCTCTGTTTAATCTGTTTATGTTTTTGAATTATTGGGTTTGGGGGTTCTTTTAGATCTGGATACTTCTATTTAATTTAGTCGTAATTCTATTTCTCTTTATGGGGAGTTCCTTTTTTCTGGATTTTGTTTTCTTTTCTGCTTTGGTCGCAGTCTCCCGGAATTCCATCAAGTATGGTTGACCGGTTAATATATCGCTTTTGATTCAGTTTTTCTTTTTTCTTTCTACCTAAAGTTGGAGCACTAGTCGGATTCTTGGTTAAAAGTACCTAAAAGATAATGTGCTTTTATTGATAACATGAATTCTTGATGCTTTATGCAATTATTCTGCAATGTCAAAACTTCTTTTGACTTTGATAATAATATCATAGGGATTCAATGGCAGTCTAATCTTCAACTTCTGCTTCTTTACTTGGAAAAGCAATTCTTTCTTTATTTTATTTTGTTTATTTATTTTTGCAGATTACTAGCATTGCTTTTCGTATTTAGATTATTCCTTGTCTGTTGTGATGCTGCTGACTTTAGATTAATTCACTTTCTGTTCATCTGTTTTTTCTTTTATTCTATTTTCTTGGATAGAAGAATAATAAACCTTTTCTGAGTTCCTGCGGTGAATTCAGGGCCGTTGACCCTTTTTTTTTTTTATTTCCCTGTTTTATTGCTGAGTCTAAAAGGTCTAATAGTTCCTTCTCTGTGGGTGTATATGGAAAAATTTTCAAAATTTGATAGTGCAAATGCATTAGTAATCCTACTGGAAAATTGTCCCATTTCTTGAAGGCAGGGGCACTTGTCTTTTGGAGAAATGAATTTTTGGTGTTTCTTTATTGTCAATTGCTTTGAAAGAGATCTATGACATGTAAGAAGAATTCTGGATTTTTATGTAAAATGTTTTGTAATGGGTTGCCCCTTTCCTCAAAACCATATTGAACTTGAATTCTCTCCTCTTCTCTGTGCGTGCACAGTCTGGATGCTGCAAGCCGTCGAACGACTGTGGGTTCCAATACGTTGCACCAACGAACTGGACCAAGACGCCAACAACATCAACAAATCCAGACTGCAACACATGGAGCAACGACCCAAATTTTCTGTGCTACAATTGCCAGTCATGTAAGGCAGGTCTGCTGGACAATGTAAAGAGTGACTGGAAGAAAGTAGCTGTTCTAAACATAATAATACTTGTAGCCCTTATCATTGTCTATTCTGTGGGATGCTGCGCATTCAGGAACAACAGGGAAGACAATGCATGGAAGGGACGCTACCCTTGAAAGCCGTCTCCCCCTACCCTCCCCTGTTAGTTATGCTTTCTAGTTAGTAGATATAACGTAGAGAGTCTAGCATTGTCTTCTTTTGATCTTTATCACTTAGTACTATGTGTATTTCCATGTTGATGCATTTTTGTACAGCATCTTCTTCTGTTTCTATACAGTTTGCATCAGATTCATGTTTGTTTATATAATAAGTTTCTGTGGATTTTTATTATATCGTCTCATTTTGACTCAAAATTCATATCAACTAATGGAAAAGTTATTGTGGAAGGATGTGGTGGTGGTGGTGGTGGTGGAGGACAATGGTTATCCTTAAATTCTCTCTCTATCTCTCTCTCTCCGTTCAGATATTTTATTAGAGATACTGGGACAGGTATAAAAGAGATGGGGTGGGATGGGACTGTGCAGTTTATGATTGCATGAACGACAATGGAAAGCTATGTCCACTTAGTAGTTACTCCCCCATGGTTGTTGCACCAAACGCTTTCGTGTACCACCGCTTTTTCTTTCTGGTGCGTTTTCTACGTCGCACAACATAATTGAAATGAAATTGTCTTTGCCTTTATACCGGGCATTATTATTATGATTATGATTCTGAAGTTGTAGGACTTTTGTCTTTGTCTAAGTGGGTGGAAAATAATTTAAGGAGCCGTAGAAAAATGAGATTTGTAAAAATAAATTCTTTAATTGTTTCATTATAAAAATGGTTTATCTAATAACAATGGCATCGATTTTAAAACGATCTATAAGTCAGAATTTCATAATTTTCTATATTTTTAATGTGAATGAAATTCATAATTTTTTACTTACTCAAAAAAAGAAAAAAAAAAAAAAAAAAAGGAGGGAATTCATAACTTTTTATTCTATTAGACAAATTAAGTAGAGATATCAACAGAGACAAGAGGGTTTAAAAATTTGTCTCCGTCTCGAACTCGTGACTTCTCGGATCATAAGTGATGTCTTAATTATAATAATTTAACATAAATTAATATATTAATTTTTTAAATTAATTAAATTAATACATATTTTATTAACATCTTAAATTATATTTTAAAGAATGTATTGGATATTCTGCTATAAGTGATGGGGATGCCCTAGCAGCAGCAATGGGCACAGAGTAAACTAGAAAAGGCCCACACTCTATTTCACCATCCATGACTCATTACATTTGGGCTAATAAATTGCTTTTTTTTTTGCAATCTATGTATTTTGTCTTCGGACCGTCTCAATGGACTTCTAATGGGTTTCAAAAACAATGGATTAGTGAAAACAAGGTAATAATATTTTAATAGTGTAACTCTCCTTATTTAAATGCTTTTACGTAAAAGTATTTAGTTCGATAAGGATTTGTTAAATGGAAGTTTTGAGTTTGAATTTCGTTAGGACGATCTTGTGCTACAATCTTGAGTGTCTCTTCTATACATTCCTCTTGAATTAGTTAAAAATATTGGGATACCAAAAAAATAATGGATTAATGTACTATTTTGTTAGTATGGATTAAATGCAAATCTTGTGGGGTGGGGGGGGGGGGGGAGGATTAAAGCATTATTTTGTTAGTATGGATTGAATTCAAATCTTGTGGGGAAAAAAAAAATGATGTTAAGAGAGTTTGATCTTTAAAAAAGAGTCTAATCTAGTTTTAATTATAGATTAGTTGATTGAAAGTGGTTACCAAGATTTATTAAATGCTGACTTGGGGTTGTTTTTTTTTTTTTTTTAAACTATGGTAGCTCAAACCCTTTCA
>JAXGGT010000094.1:259722-279522 GCA_035583425.1 Marsdenia floribunda | reverse complement strand
ATAACACACAAAATAATTAGTAACTTTCTACTATTTCTTTTTAATTTTAAATAATTTTTATCTTTTGCACCCAAAAAAAAAAAAAAAAAAAAAAGGCAAAAGACAGGAAAACAGCTTTGGGCACTGCAATGGCCATGGATTCATACGTTTAATAAATAGTAATCTTCCTCTTTTTTTTTTTTTTTTTTCCTTTATTTTAAAGGAAAATTTACTCGTTTAGTTCTATAATTATTTGTGTTTCTTTTACAAGGTCCTATAACTTTTTTTCTTACTTTAATTAGTATTGTAATAATTTTTGTTTACTAAAATTAGTCCTTCTGGCCAAATTTTTGCCTGTTGTTCCAGTGCTCAGCCGACGTGGACAAAAATTGAAGGGCATTTTCGGTAGTTTTAATTTTGAAAAAAGTGAAAAATGAAATGGAGAGAAATTTTTCATTCTTTCAGTTGTAGGGCTTCTTTTTTTAGTTAAAAAAAAAAAATTTGACTACAAATTTGGACAAATTTTTGACTACAAATTAATTTTGCCCAAATTTGGAATTGAAATTTTGATTTTTCACTCAAAGAAGAAGCCCTACAATTGGAGGAGTGAAAAATTTCCTTCAATTTTATTTCCCATGTTTTTTATAATTGAAACTACTGAAAATGCCTCTCAATTATTGTCCACGTCAGCTGAGTACTGGAAAAAGGAAAAAAGAATCAAGGAAGAAGGTAAGGTCAATTTCGTCCTACATGCATAAACAGGATACTGATAACTTAATCAGTGAAAAGATCATTTGCTTTTGGAGCATCTGCTGAACTGTTCTAAGATTGTGAAGTAACACCAAATTAAAAAAGCTTGTGCAAAAATTCCAAAAACCTAAACTCATTAATAGATCATCATTTCTTCCCCGTCTTTGGTAAAAGGACAAAGGATATCGAATCACATGCACCATCGTATTTGTTTTTACTATAAGTAATACATACATACATGATATATACACACACAGAGATATACATATATATAATATATGTATGTTATGATATTTTCTACTTTAAGGTGTTTTATATAATATATATATATAGAAATTGGTCAAGAAACGGTACATTAATTTGAAGCTTTCTGAAATTTGCAGAAACATTTTCTCAAGAGTACGTAAGTAAAAGCAATTTTTTCTGAATTCATGGGTTTCATAACATACACTCATCGATCATAACTATCGAAGGAAAAAAAAAAAACATATACTCATCATATTGGTCAAAACTAAATACCAATTCTACTCGTTTCTCGAGTTTGGTTGCCAAATAAATCACAACATATAATAGCTTAGATCCCAATACTCTTGTACAGGGCAAACAAATTCTCAACCATATCTTCTTGTGTAATGTACTATTTATATACGTACATATATATATATATATATATGTGTGTGTGTGTGTGTGTGTGTGTTCTTGCGTATATATGCAATATGATGAAATGATGCCAATTATTTACATATATATATATATATATATATATATATATATATGTATGTATATATTGTGGATAAATATAATATTAGGATACAATGATGTTATTTCTATAAATGTAAATTTTATAGTGTTAGAATTTTACATTTCTAATTGTAGATTTGATTATATTTCTAACGAACTTACTAGAAAGTTAATATTGCTATTGCTAAAGTTAAAAATTATAGGATATGATATCTATAAATAAGGATAAATAGATAGATTTTTGTGTTTTAATTTACTGGTGTAAGTTAGATAATAGTGATTATATTTTGTGTAATTATTATTAATTGTATTGTTTTCTTGGTTAAAATTTGCAATATATATATATATATATATATATATATATATATATATGTAAATTGATACTAGGAAATATAAAATAGTCAAAAATATAAATTAAATGAAATAATCCGTTGTTCTCTGTTAAATTAAATGAAAAATTAGCGACAAAAAGAGTTTAGCAGAATACTTTATTTAGTGATTGATTTATTAAAATTATTATTGTTATATATATATTCTACTTTTGAAACAATATTAATTTGTAGCAATGAATTTGCAACAAAATTTAATTAAATTATATATATATACTAAAATTGTAATTATTTCCCTAGCAATATTTTTGGTGATATTTTGCGTCGAAATCTTTAATCATTAATTATATTAAGTAAAATTTAATTATTTATTGCATGTTGTTTAACGAATATATATATATATATATATAGCTGAAATCTTATTATAAGTATTTTATTTGAGAAACAAATTTGGATTGGAACTTTTAAATCATGATGATTCTCTTGCTCTAATGTAAAAGTATTCCAAGTATATTAAACCAAATTATGCCTTTTTTTTTTTAAAAAAAAAAAAAGATTCATTAATTACCAATTAACTACCAAAAACATATATAAGAAATTGCAAAATATCAAACCAATTATAAGGTTTACAGTACCTTAAAATTGTTATTAAAAAATAGGTCTTAACTTAGAAAATCAGTAAAAAAGTTCAGGCTATATTTAGGCTACACATAATTATTACTAATTAAATTATAGGTTGTGTATTTATTACATCATCTAATTTCTATTAAAATTTTTGATTGATAAAACCCAAATAATAATAATAATAAAATCTTTTATTTTAAAAAAGAGAATCTTTTTATAGATTGAGTAAGTATTTTCTTGTTTTTTTTTTTTTTTTTTTTTGCCAAACTGGATTCGAACTGAACTAATGATGTTTTTATATTGGTAGATAAAATTATTACCAGATGAGATTACTGTTACCTGTATGTCACTTTTAGAGACCAATTAATTTGCCCCTATTTATGAGTGAGAGAGAGAGAGAGAGAGAGAGAGAGAGAGAGAGAGAGAGAAAAGAGTGTTTCATTTTCTTGCAAATTAAGACTAAACCTAATTCTTAACCATAAATATCAAAATGAAACTAATACTACGTACTACTCCTAACTTGTGAGTAAATAGAGAGATTTCAATAAAATTTAGACAAAATCATATTCTCTACTTTTCCAATCCGCCCTTTAATGAATTAATTAAATGCACCAAAAAAAGTCTGACCGTTCTTACAAACCAACCCCCCCCCCCCCCAACCCCCCCCCAAAAAAAAAAAAAAAAAAAAAAAAGGAAAAGTAGGTTGACATTCAAAACAATTAATTTAGGTCGGCAATATAAAACTCAGTTTAAATATTTTCGGCCAGCTTTAGTGGTTGGAAAACCAAAGGGAAAAAAAAAAAACGAGTCCATGGTCGGTTCAACCAAAATGTAACCAACATCCGTTTAACCTGCATGCAGTACCACAGACTATAAACTCAATTAGGGTTTACTAGCTACCCAAATAAATTATTATAATTATTTTTTTGTGACACTAATACGGAAAAGATCAACCATAGTAGCTAAACTCCTAAAACTATAGCGCATAATTGAAAATATTGTATGTAAAAAATATTTTCAATATAAGTCAAATTCAAAATTTTTTACTTGACAAACTAAATAAAAGTACCTAAATAAAAAAAATTACATTGGTGAATTTACGACGTTATTATTAAGTACATATAACTTTCATCTTTGCTACCAAGTGATCTTACCGGAAGGACTTAATTAAAATTCAAGTTTATTATTTTTTTTTTTAGTAAATAAAATTCAAATTTGTACTTATAAATAGAGACATCCACCAATTTAATAAATTTTTTGACAAATTAATGCGAGTGTACCTTAACACCGACGACTTAATTGAATTCATAGGGTACCCAATAGATCACTGAATTTTTCAACCCGAGGTACAGAAGATCTTTTTGCAGGAATATCAATCCATATATACACTGATTTAAAAAAAAAATAAAAATGCTACAATATATATATATATATATATATATGTATATATATATGTATGTATGAATTCTCATTAGTGAAGGGAAAAAATAATTGCAATCATAGAATGTGATATATATCATTATCATGGATTTTCATGATTTATACCACAGCAGGGAGACCTATATGTGTGTGTGTGTGTGTGTGTGTGTGTGTAAGAATACATAATGATTAATCTCATGTCGGGAAAAGTTTCCTCAAAAAATCATCAAATTATGACAACCTTCCAAAAACTTTGATCTTTCTTGTTAAGGTAAACTTTGAAAAGAAAAACTTCACCCTTTTTTTTTTCCCTCTTGAATTTTGGATTTTTTTTTTTTTATTGCTGATTAACCATATGATGAGAAATGTCTTTTTCTCTTGCTCTAAGTAAACCAGACAATAGTCAGCAAAGATGACCAAATTATTATCTAAAGTTGTCACGAAAACGAGAAAAAAAAAAATTAATTAAATTAAAATCTCAGCAATCTTATCGTTGATATTTCTCCTATTGTAACATGCACTGTGCTACTACTGCTACACTATTGCACCCTCCCCACCACCCCTCCATTCCTTTGAGAGATAAGACAAATGGACCCAACGCCCAAAGAAAACACACACACACAACAGAAGCAGCAGGGAAAATGAATGCATTAAATTCTGAGTGAGGCCACACTGCTACAGCTGTGAACTAGCTCAAAAATTTTGAACGCGTTGAATTTCAATTTTTTCTTTTTCTTTTTTTTTAATATTTTAATAAGTTTTCAATTTCTGTATGGAGACATAATTTATAAGAGGCCTCTAGCTTTCTGATGATTATATATAGAGATATATGAATGAGGTCAAAGAAAAATAAACAAACAAAAACCCAACAGAAATCGAGCAATTTCTACCTCTGAGAGAACAACAACAACACACACACCTCGGGAGAAAGCAAGTCCATTTCTTTCTCTCTTCTTCATCATTTCTCCTGCAGGTGCTGTTATAAAGGTTCTGTTGTTGTTTTGCACCACACTTCTCCATATTATTATACATACATATATATTTGCCAATTGGTGCCATTTGTTTGCCCACCTGTTGCAACTCCATTAGCATTGAACTTTGAGAGATAGAAAATATGGTCGCACCCTTATCAACTTGGCCATGGGAGATCTTGGGCAGCTACAAGGTACTGAAAAGAAATATTGCTCGCTATAGCTAAAAATGTTTTTTCTCATATATATATATATATTGTGCAGCAGCTGACAGTTATTAAGTTCAATTCTTGAAACAGTATATGCTCTATGTACCTTTTATTGCCAAGATTATGTACGCAAGACATTATCAAGAAGATCATAGCAGCAGCCATGATGTCGTGGCCAGTTGGTGTCTGCATATTCTGGTTCTCTGTTTACTTAGATGTATTATGTATCAGTCATGGAGTTCTTACAGCAACATGCTTTTTCTTACTCGTAACCGCCGAATTATCAAACAAGGAGTTGATTTTAAGCAGATTGACAAAGAATGGGACTGGTATATATATATATATATTTTGGATTTCTCATATATATTAGAATGATTCTTGTTTAAAAACACGTTCTTGATTTTTACAGGGATAACTTCATTTTATTTCAAGCTGCCATAGCCACTTTGATCTTCTACATGTTTCCATCTCTTGCGAATCTTTCATTGTGGAACACAACAGGTTTCATCACTGCCATCTTCCTTCACGTGGCAGTATCAGAGCCTCTTTATTACTTCTTACATAAATCACTTCACGGAAATAATTATCTGTTTACTCATTACCATTCCCTCCACCATTCCTCGGCTGTCCCGCAACCCTTCACTGGTAATTAATTAATTAAGGCTCCTAGCACATGTATGTATGTATGCACATATATGTATGTATGCCTCTTTATTACTTCTTAGATAAATCACTTCACAATATATATATATATATATATTGTTCTGATTGTATTTAATATTTCAGCTGGACATGCCACATTCTTTGAGCATCTTGTATTACTTCCGGTTATTGGAATTCCGATTCTTGGGAGCTGTTTGCTTGGATGTGGATCCACGATTGTGATCTACGCCTATGTCTTGATGTTCGATTTACTCAGATGCTTAGGACATTGCAACGTTGAGATTCTTCCGCATCAAATCTTTGAGTCTTTCCCTATTCTTCGATATCTCTTATATTCCCCAACGTAAGTACTAATTCTCACCCCCATAATTAAATGTCAAGGATCTCCGGTAGTTACATTTTCTATTAACCTACTCGCTACACCAATATAAATATACCAAGTGTATTTTATTTCAATATAATTAAGTCTCAAATATATCCTGTTACATTTTCTATTATTTTTCTATTATACGGATATAAATATACTAAATCTAACTATATGTATTTGTATTGATGTGAAGTGAGAGAGAGAAGGGTAATGAAAGATCTCTAGGGATAATTAGGTTATATAATGCTATAAAATTTTGCATATCTTTACGTCTCAAAAGATACAACACTTGAGAGAGAAAGAGAAATTCATACGTATCTAAAGCAACAATAACGTTTTTTTTGTTTTTGTTTTTTTTTTTGTTTTACTCGTCTGTGCATTTATTATGATGTATGTAACTGAACTATTTGACATGACAACGAAACACATCTACTTAAGAATATGTGGTCTCTCTACACTCATATACGTTATATCAGTTTTCAAGGTGTGCCAACCATTGAAATTTTTAAGTAGGAAGAAAAATTAGTGCATGAGCAAACATGGTGAAAGAAATCTATATAACTTATAAAGTATATATATATGTTAAAGGTGAATGTCTTTGACTTTTCGATGCAAATTCCTTATATATATGTACATAATTCATCTGATTTTGGTCATAATGCAGATACCACAGCCTACACCATACTGAGATGGGAACCAACTTTTGCCTTTTCATGCCTCTCTATGATCTGCTAGGGAACACATTGCACAACAAATCATGGGAAATGCACAAGAAAATATGTATAGATTCAGGTCAGAATCATATATAATCTGATGCAAATTATCTGAGTGATTCCAGAAACATCATAATCATGATCACAATATGATGAACATTAATAATTAGTTTAAACTTTTGACTTTTTTTTTTTTTTTTTGTTGAAAAAAATGCAGGAAAAAATGGAAGGATTCCAGACTTTGTATTCTTGGCACATGTGGTCGACATGACATCTGCCCTGCATGTACCATTTGTGTTCCGATCATATGGGTCGATGTCTTTCAGTACCAAGATATACATGCTGCCTTTGTTGCCCCTCTGCTTTCTCATAATGCTAGTTATGTGGGCTAAATCTAAGACTTTCTTGCTCTCATTTTACAACCTTAGAGGAAGATTTCATCAAACATGGGTCGTTCCTCGGTTTGGTTTTCAGGTTTGTGCATATATCATTTCTAATGAATTTCATCAGCTTGTGTTATGTTATTCATGGATAATTAAAATTGACCTTAAGTAAACAGCAGTACGTACTGTGACCAAAGAATTGTTTGTCCTATGCAGTATTTCTTGCCATTTGCTGCTGAAGGTATCAATAATAAGATTGAGGAGGCTATTCTAAGGGCAGATAGGCTTGGAATTAAAGTCATTAGCCTTGCTGCTCTAAACAAGGTCCCACCCTCACTCTCTCTCTCTCTATAATGTTTTACTAGTTGGTTCATCCAGCTGGGTTGGTACAGATACCTATTATTTAGTAAAGAATTTTGTGCAGAATGAGTGAAACATGTTCCCAGCTCAAAAGCCTATATATTTCCCCTATATATATACATATGGTGAAACTAAATCACTAGTAATAAAAAAGGAAATGTCAGATTACGAGTAATTTAGACTTGAATTTGTGTCTTTTGTCTAGCCTTTAGGGTAACACATTTTAGTTTAAGGAATTCTTTCACCTATTCTTTCTGGTATGCGCGCCTTCCAGATTTTTGGATTTGTTAAGAAACAGAAACAAATTAAACACTTGTATAATTAATGATGTTAAGACTTCAAAAAGTTTCAAGAGCCTAGTAGCTGGAATTATTGTTTGTTCATCAATAGACTTAAATTTTGGTTAGTTCAACTGTTTCTTGCAGTAACTGATGAATAATAATTCTCATCATAAATTGGAACACATGTTTATTCTAGATCGGATGAATTCCAGTTAATAATCAATGGAGAGATCTTAGGATTATACAGTGGTTGTTGAGAACTTATGCTGGCAAGTAGTACTACTAATCATGTTCATATATATAGGTTAGAGCTAGCACATGCTATACCCTTTTGGGGTCTATGCAGTCATTGATTTGAATGCATCAACTTCCTTCTGAAAGTACATTAAATGATAATTAATCTTTTAATTTTTATTTATTTTTTTTCATTTTTGGTTTCTTGATGCAGAATGAAGCATTGAATGGGGGTGGAACATTGTTTGTGAACAAGCATCCAAACCTTAGAGTTCGAGTTGTCCATGGAAACACCTTAACAGCAGCTGTAATTCTAAATGAGATACCCGATGATGTAAATGAGGTTTTTCTGACTGGAGCAACCTCTAAACTTGGAAGGGCCATTGCTCTGTACCTTTGCAGGAGAAAAGTTCGAGTTCTGGTGGGTACCAAATGTTTGTTAATTTGTATATATATATATTTATGAACTTAATTAATTATTGGGACATTATTTTTCAGCAAGTAATAATAATAATAATAACAATAAGTTCTCTCCACAATTTTGCAGATGTTAACATCATCAGCAGAGAGATTTCAGAAAATCCAAAAGGAAGCTCCTGCAGATTATCAAAAGTATCTTGTCCAAGTAACTAAGTATCAAGCAGCTCAGAACTGTAAGGTATCAATAATGGCCATTCAAGAACGATATATGTATATATATATATAAAGTCGGTACTTAAATTGCTTTTATTTTCTGCAGTGGAAGTTTGGGTTTCTGTCGATAACACAAGTTTAATTATTATATAAAGTCTAATACTTTTTTTCATTTGTGTACTGTAATTAATAGACATGGATAGTTGGGAAGTGGATCACACCAAGAGAGCAAAGTTTTGCACCGTCAGGAGCACACTTTCATCAATTTGTGGTTCCTCCAATTCTTCGGTTCAGAAGAGATTGCACTTATGGTGATCTTGCTGCTATGAGATTACCTGAAGATGTACAAGGGCTAGGCTCATGTGAGGTAATATATATATTATTAAGATATATGTATATATGTGTATATCCTTAAACAACTCTCCTACTGCAATTAAACCTTGCTAGCTTGTCTGATATATTTTCTTTCTTTGTTAATCCTCTGAAACAGTACACAATGGATAGAGGAGTAGTCCATGCATGCCATGCTGGGGGTGTGGTTCATTCCTTAGAAGGTTGGTCACACCATGAAGTTGGAGCAATCGATGTGGACAGAATTGACATTGTTTGGAAGGCAGCATTGAAGCATGGATTAAAGCCAGTCTCCATTAAGAAAACAGATTGATGATCACAATTGTAGGGAAAGTGATAATTGTTTCTTCACCAAAAGAAGAAGATATTGAAGAAGTAAAAAATGAAAAAAAAAAAAAAAAAACAAGAATTGAAAAAAGACGTGCATGCATGCGTGCATATTGGTGTTTTGGTTAATTTTATATGGTTACTTATACAAAATTCAGTTCAATTCCAACTAATTGAACGAATTTGATTTATATGCCCCATTTTTTAGCTACTATTAATATTATTGTTATGTTTGTAATTTAGAATTGGGCAAAGATTCAATCGATATTTTGTATATAAGATCTTTATATATATATATATATATATCTCCAAGTCCAATCGACTAATTGAGGAGATGCCCTAATCAAGTTCTTGGAACTCTTTCCTTAATGCAAATTTTCCCTTCATTAGCAGCGTAATGATCTTCGATAGACTATAGAAAATTTCATATGATCAACAAACAAATGAGACTGTTCATTCACCTTATTACGCTTATTTGTCAAATCAAATTGTATAGATTTCCGAAAAGGGAATGTTAAATTAATCAAATCATGGCTCTGAGATATCCATATATATATAGTGGTGATGAAGATAGTGACCATGCATGGATCATCCCATATTATATTTATATATATATATATATATATGTATATCAGTTTGGAATGGTGTTGACTGACTATTTTGTGTGGTGCATTCATCCTAGACATCCTCAAAAGAACTGGAAACACGTATGATCAGTGCATGCATGGAGTTTGCAGTGTGTGGTGCATCTCATTCACATAACGGGGTCCGCAGATGTACATGTCCTCCTATATAGTAATAATCATCTTTCATTTCATGTACAGAAACTCAATCTGAATCCCAGTATGTGAAAACGCTAGAGCTTTGCACAGAATACTTTTCCTGCCGCCTGCTGCAGCTAATAAATATATCTACTAGTAATTAATTATGGGCCGGCTGAGCGCTATACCAAGTCAATAATGTACACAGTTACAATTATGATCAACCGAAATGTTGAATTTTATTTGAAGTACACAAATGGAGGGTGACTTGCATCCATCCGCCATTAATACACCTTATTGCACTAAATTGATTTATCATCTACATATATATCTAGCGTTTTCAAGGCTTTCATAGTTTACACATGGAGTTTGCACTAAATTGATTTATCATCCATAAACTCTAAAACAAGTTAAGACAATTTCACAATATATAAACTCAATTTATTTATAAGTTAATACTATATGTACTATAACTTTTGACTCGACGTAAGTATATAAACATAGTTACAATATTAATTTTTTAATAAATATATACCTCTAAATAAGTCTCTCAATTTGTAACAAGGAAGGAGGAGATCATAATCAAGGGGATCAAAGAGAAGATCAAATTACATATTAACAACAAATCCAAAAGTTAAGAATAAGGCGATAGTTTGGTTGATGTGTTTTCCTTATTTAGGTACTTTTACCTATCTTAAAGTGAATTATCAAATGATATCTTGAGTTAGACTCACCTTTTTAATCATGTGTGGTGATTTTAGAGGTTTCTTCCATAGATCCTTCTGTATTAATTAATTTGAATACTAAATTACTGACAAATACAAGTGGATTTAATTAGGTTAAACTTAGATGGATGAACAAGTGCACTTAAATTTCATTCATATTTTTGTTTTGTTTTTTTTTTTTCTCCTTTTATAAATTTCCTCCTTTATTCATTCCAAATCGTATCGGGGTAGACAATTTTTAATGTACCAACATTGTTATTAGTTTGATGGCAAATTGGCATAAATAGTCTCCAAACTATAGTCATTTGGTGACATTGGTCCTCAAATTAACTTTATGGTGATATTGGTTCCTGAACTATGTTAAATTGTGTGACATTGGTCCTTAAACTATGTTGAATTGTGTGACATTGGTCATTTTGGTTAAATTTTTCTGTTAAGAAGGAGACCGTTTTCTTTTTTTTTTTTTCCTTTTTTTTTATTTTTCAAGTAAAAAGACCAAAATGCCCCTGGGTAATTTTTTTTTTTTTTTAAAAAACTTAAACAGTAACTTAACAAAAAAATTTAACCAAAAGGACCAATGTCACACAATTAATTTAGGGACCAATGTCATCAAATGACCATAGTTTGGAGACTATTTATGCCAATTTGCCTTAGTTTGATAGGAGAAGAACAAAAAAAACCTCCTTTTTTTTTTGGGTGGAGGGCGGGGGGGGGGTAAAGCGAATAGCAGCAGAAATGTTGGGCCAAGAAGTCCTATTTTTGTAGGAAATATTTGGCTCATGGAGCAATTGGGCTTTTCATAATGCTAAGGCCTGTGCTCTCGACTAATTGGACTTGTCATACTATTCAGTTCAGTACTTTTTCTACCGGTAACTTGTAATTTATTGGGCTACCATTTCGACTTTCTTATATAATGTAATATTATTTATATATTTCTAAATTCTCACTTTTTAAACTATTGATTTGACACAAGTAAATAAAATTTTCTTTTTAAATATTATTTAAGATTAAGAGTTCGATACTTATTGCAATTATCATATAAGAGTTAGGGTAAAATTTTTTTTTTTGAATAAGAATTAGACTTTACGAGAGCAATCTAACCCAAATTTAAATTTAAAAAAAAAAAAAAAAAACTCACTTTCTCTCTCCCACTCTCTTCTTTATCACATTTTCTTCTCTACAACCCTCTTTTAACTTTTTTTTTTTTTTCAATAAACCTTTCAATATCTAATCGTCACTTTGAATCGGATTAATATGAAATTAAATTAAGTTGGACCCCTTTTAGAAGACAAGTTCTCCCAGTACCCAATTCATATTCACTACAACTTTAATTGAAATTCAAGAAAAGAAAAGGAGCATACCATATTACTTTCGTCACTTTAGAAAAAAAAAAAGGCAAAATTGAAAGAATAAAAAACAAAATGGAGTAAAATTCAATCTAATGCCAAGATTAAAGCCTAAAAGTAATTTTCATATAATTACGTGCCAATCCCGAAAACCGAAAGAGAAAAGGATTAATTTGCAAAATTTCGCGTCCTGGCACTGCCACCCACCGTTTCAGTTTCAGTTGAAGACACGGTGTCGCCTCCGCCCAACAACACCTGTTCCTAACCGCTTTCCGCTTCCAGAAGAAAAATAGTGCAATTACTGAAGATGAAGATGAATAAAATCTCCTCGGTTTCTTACCTCTTTATTCAGAAAATTTATCTGCGGTGAAGCTTACAAAATCTGGTGGTTAACAAGGTAGGATTCTTGACTACCATTTGTGATGACGGACAAGAAAGTAGCTTCATCTGTACTAATTCACCATGTGAAAGTCAGGAAACGTGGAAGAAAGAAGAGGCTTTTTAGAAGTATTATTGACTATTTGAAATCAAATGTTTACATGTTTGCACCATTGGTTTCTTCTCAAAGTTCAGGTTTTTATTCAACAGTTACTGCATCTACTTCTTGCTCTGGTGAGTTTCCCAACACTTTTTTTTTTTTTTTTTTTTTTTTAAATTGGTCTAGGGATTGGGCATTTTATTTTTGTCTTTTGAGTGGGTGGGTCTTCGTTTTAGTGTGTTAATTGTTTTACGGTATAATGGGGGCTTGATGAATGCTCTAATGGTTCCAGGAGTTGATGCAAGTGAACCCATATGCACGAAGAATGAGTTTTCACTTGGGAACGTGAAAGACTATATGATGTCTGATCAGTATTTATATGCTCCTTTGTTTACCCATCAGCCTCTGTTTGATTATGCTATTGGAACTTCAAGTCCTCGGGATACAGGTACCTGACGATGATAATTTTGTTGTACAGAAACTGTTCTTTCGTTGGAAATGTATCATAGGTGCTTCCTGGAAGGAAAGTATGATAACTAAGATATTATTTTAGCTGTACTTCTTAATCTCTTAAGGGTTTATCCTGCGCCTTTTACATGACTGTTTAACCTGTAGAAAATTTTCTGCAATGTTGAGTATAGAACCTATTTTAGCTGTACTTCTTAATCAAGATTTGTTTTCAGTACTGTATATCTGTTCCTGGTGAACATTTTAAGGTTTATTTGGGTAGTTGCTAAATCTTAACTCGAGCCCCTACTGAACTTAAACATAACACCGCCTTAGATTGCGACCTAAATGAGTTATGTAACCTTTTATATTTAGCTATCTTAATTAAACTTTGTGGTTTGGATCTGTTGGTTGGTAGTGACTGGAATTTCACTATGCACCAGGTTCTTTGTTATCTCCATTCAGTCTTTTTTGACCTAGAGAAACAGTGTCTTATCAAATGACTTTTCGGGGATCTTCGCTTAATGTATAATGTATAAGTGATGAAGGTGGAAATTCAAACCTATCACAGCTCTGTTAAGCATCAACCTTTGCAACTCAAAGTTCTTGTAATATATAATGAACTAAAAATGTGACATTAGTTGCAATTTTCTGCAAGTTGGTGTACTCCACTTTTTTCCAAGATTAAAATATACTGCCATGTGCCTTGCATGTAAAATATAGTAGCAACATTGGCAGTGGTGAGGAGAAAGACAACCCTTTCTAATCTTATATTTCTTTGATTTTGGGGCTCCTTTGCATTATCATTGTGAATTTTCTGCATCTAGCAGACAATCTGAACCTTATTTAAACCGGCAGGAAATGACATTAAGCATGACAAGGAGAAGCAATGAAGTGTCTGTTGTCACCACTAAAGCTTTCACTTATGCCTTTGCAGTTTGTTCAACAGCTTTCACTTTAATTTCTAATATCCTTTTATTTTGGGATGGTGGAATGTGGAAAGTATTGATTTCCGATTATGGGTCAACAATGTGCATTCATCATTTAGTTGAACAATTCTTTTGATGAGGAGAAAGACAACCCTTTCTAATCTTATATTTCTTTGATTTTGGGGCTCCTTTGCATTATCATTGTGAATTTTCTGCATCTAGCAGACAATCTGAACCTTATTTAAACCGGCAGGAAATGACATTAAGCATGACAAGGAGAAGCAATGAAGTGTCTGTTGTCACCACTAAAGCTTTCACTTATGCCTTTGCAGTTTGTTCAACAGCTTTCACTTTAATTTCTAATATCCTTTTATTTTGGGATGGTGGAATGTGGAAAGTATTGATTTCCGATTATGGGTCAACAATGTGCTTTCATCATTTAGTTGAACAATTCTTTTGGTCATTCTTTGCTTTCTCAATTCTCATACAGTTCTATGCTTTGTTTTAAGTCTTGTGATTCTTTAGGATTGTTGATTCTGATAGATAATTTAAAATTAGAAAGTGGAATTGGTTATCCGCAACAAAAGAAACAGAATACTAGCAATACAAATTTAAGAATAATAGGATCACTCTCTTTGAAACCTCCTTGTCCAAAAAAGAAAACCATCTGTTTTGTTCTTAAGAGATTTTCCTGATGCTCTATATATGTGTTACCATTAAACCTGATAGTGGTAAAAATATTAACCGAGGACACTCCAAAAACTTTGGGAGTAAAGATGTCTGCTACTTTTCTTGGACCAGCTGCTTTGTGCTTTTCTTGTTGATTTGATTTTTCTCTACTAAGTCTGTCTTCATTTTCATCCCTCCATCCCCACTGAAACTATGGCCTTCCTGTTTTGTTTAACTGTGTGGCTTGGTTATATTTTGAACTACACATTTCTTTCTCAAGTGTAGGACCAACTTCGGGCTCAGGGAAGACAGACTCAAACAAGTGGAATGAGCAAATGAAAAAATTTACCGAGGAAATCAGAGATCCTGGGCAGAGGAAAAAAAGTACGAGAATTGAAGAGCTGAGACTGGGTAGATATCTTTATGGTAAAGCTACTATAGTTAGACATGTGCAGTTGCAAAAAGAAACAGTGAAACACTTGGTTCAGCAAAATTGCCATTCTTGATGTTTGCAGGGTAATATGAATTTTACATCTGAATCTCTGTTTGGTATTTATCAGCCAATATGTTGTACATAAACTCTCTTGTTACATATTTCTCACCTATATTTCTGATAAAATTATAGAGGGAAAAATTCTCTGAGGAACATCAACATCGATATTTGATTGTTCTGCCCTGTTAAATCCTTTTTAGGGAGAGAACTAATTTGTTTCACTTTGTCAAAAAGTTTTCTGAGCGCATGTAATGCATATCTTTTGATGACTTTTCTGAAATTGTGTATTCAAGCATATGGTACTTATTTATTGTCTTGAAGAAAGATTTTATTTATTAAACATGAACTGAGGTGTGTTTATATCCTTTTGTGATTAAGTTACATCTGAATGTATCCTAGTTTTTTGCCTAATTCTTCTGATGATGATCAATATAACTTTGGTTATGTTTCATCTCTTCAAAAAGTTCAATAATGAGCATAGCAACCTATTGTTTTGATGGAATAAAGAACCTATGATGAGCTTTTTTCAGAAATTTCCTAACAAATAATTTCAGCAAAATCTTTCAATTTCTTATTTTACTATGTTTAATTGTCAGTATTCCTTTATTCGTGGAGTTTCTTCCAAGAACCTTTATATGAATTTCAATTGTATTATCAAAGTTGACAAGAGTTTTTACATGGCACTTTGTTTAAGTGGAAGGTAGCAAGGGATTTCTTCATGGCTTTTCTTTTGTCCATGCATACATCTCCTGAGCGGAGTTGCTTAAAACTCTTGCAGCAGCATGTTCTGAGAACATATGTTTCCTGATGTTTTTGCTCTCTTTGTTAAAGGGAATTGCCGGAAGATGATGCTGGAAAATTTGCTGCTAAAGAAGAGGACCTCAAGTTTCTTTGCAATTTATATTTGCAGGACAAATTTGTATATTTGCATATCGTGTGTACTAGTAGTTGTTTCATCACATCCTCTCCTTAAGTTGATGTATATTTGCAGGACAAATTTGTAACTTTGGCTCATGGTTTTAATACTCTTTATGTCCTAGAACAAAAGTTTTGCTAGATGTTAAAGGGAAAAATAGACAGACATTTCACAAAACTTTAAATGTTATCAGTCATGTAAGTGAGTATCTGAGTATCATATAAGAGTTAGGATTCTTGGATTCTTGGAGTGTTAATTCTGGATTAATTGGAGCAGTGGTTGTGGTGACTCTAAATGTTTTACAGCTTCTAATTAATTGCAGCTTTTACAGCACCGAGCGGCCAAAGAAATGAACTGCTTAACAAATGAAATAGATTCAATTGAACCATTTAATGGATAAAACAACAATAACTGATGAAAATAAAGAAAAATCCGTGATGTTCCAGCTTGTTTGATGTTGTATTTCACGTGGGGTGTGACAAACTTGTTTCAGCAATGCATTTAGAGAGTTGGGTGACTAATTCAGTGGCCAAATCCCTGATGCCAAAAAACACAGATGCAGATTGAAGTGAGAGTTCTTCAATTATTCATGCGTGAAACAAGGAAGGAAGGAAGGAAGGAAGGAGAGTCCATCAGAGAGGGGTCCCTTATTATTTAATGAACCGCACGTGCATGGGTATGGCTATGACTAATGGCTAATAGCGAATGGCTAATGGCTATGGCGATGGCGATGGTGATGTGAAAATAAGTTTCGTTGATTAATTGATTACAACCTTTTTCTCCATGGGGTAGCAAAGTTGCTTTCATTGAGTTCAACGCCAACTCCCCCATCCCTATCCAGGATTTGTCAAACTCTTATTGTTTTGCGGCCAATTCTAGTTATATCTCTCATCACGAGTTCCCCATACTTCCCTTTCATGTCCAGTTATAGTAAGAAATGGCAAAATATTCCTCTAATTTTTGGCAATAATCGACCTTGTTTCACCTAAAAAAAAAAAAAACACTACTTTGAGCTTGGGCTAACACTGGTTCTTCCTTTCCAGCTTTTTACCTTTGTCTTCTGAGTTCTTGATTCAGTCCAGAAACTCGATCAGGATCCTAAATAAATTATTACACCTTGCACATGCAATTTCCAGCAAAAGGGGGGGTGTATGTGTATAGATTTGTCAATGATGATTACCAAAGAGAACTGTTAGAAGAAATTAAAGCTATCCATGATTTACCAGCAGTGTAATTGGAAAAAATAAAGTATAGGGGGGAGGGGACCGATGATATTGCCGTTCTGGGACGTACATCGTAGGCATACCCATGCTGTTTTTTAATGTGCAGTGCAGTGAAGAGTTTTAGATCAACTTGATGAATGCATACTGGGGCATATACACATGCTTCTTGTAATCATGCATCATACGTGTATGTGTGTGTATATATATATATCCATGTGGTTTCTGTGTTGTCAATTCTCAGCTACTAAGTTTTTACGTAAAAAAGTGCATGCTGGGTGAAATAGGACGGTGAGAAAGAGACGACGACGGAGCTAGCAAGGTGAGATTACTGGTGTGTGTGGCCTATCAGCTTCTGATTCATCTAAATGTTCAGACAACAACATAAACAACATTAATAGAAAGCATCAAGAACTGGAAATTTTATGACTTAAAAGTACTCCACGTTACAGAAAAATGGAATCGATCGTAGAACAACGTCGTTATATAGTTTTAAAAAAATTAATAACATCTTCCCCCCTAAATTTAACACTTATAAAATTTACTCTTTTTCCCTTTTTTGGAAAATTAGGTTATTAATGTCTACAAAGAAGCATTTTTTTTTTTTTTTTTTTCAATTAGAATACTAGTATGAATTTTGATAGAAAAAGGGGCAGGAGGAGAAAAAAAAAAAAAAGAGTCTTAATTTAAAGAAAAGGTTGGGGGATCAATTAATTCACTCCATTTGTCTTTGCATGAAGGGGTTAGCTAATGGACAGAGATGATGTGATGATGAACAAGAATACGTAAAATTCTCTAGCCATGAAAATGATATAATATAATTCCAAAAGACATGGATGTCCAAATAATCAATGATGAAGCTTGTATTCCTCTTCAATATTACTCCTCCACTTGTTGCACGCGTACCACATCTCATACAAAGCCTTGCTTCACATATTCCTTTTTTTTTTTTTTTTTAAGATTATATTTGGTATTCGAAGTTAGTACCATTTCGATTAATTTAGATTTAGTTCGTATCACACTTATAGAATCTAACTCTTTACTCGAGAGAAGACTTCACTCTGATTCTTACATGATACTCATGATCGAACTTATGCTTGACATATTCTTACTAGCTACCTATTATATTATTCTTCCTTTCTATAGAAAAAGAAATTGATACATATATATAGACAAAATATGAATAATTTAAATAAGATGGAATTTTTTTTTGTTTTTTTTTTATTCATCAGTATCTACTTAGTGAAGATTATTATTATTATTATTATTTTGATACTAAGGCTGTTTTTGGACTAGCTTTAATTTTGAGTTAAGTGAGTTATTTTTAAAGTAAGTTGGGTCTTTTTGTTTGGACAAGAACTGAATTTTTTTTTCCCTCTCAACTTGCTATCAAAGGACCACACTTTTCAATCTCTCTCTTTCAAGAATGGGTCCCACACTAATTTTTGCATCCCATTTACCAAATAATTTTTTCACTCTCAAAAAGTAACTTCTTATTTTTCGCAATAAAATTCACTCAACTTAAAATAAACTCACTCAACTCAAAATAAAAGCTAGTACAAACACAGCCTAATTAGTGAAATATGAAGGGATGGATGAATTAGGGTGACAACAAGAAGAGGCTACTGCTAAACTTTTGGACCGAAAAAGGAGGTGAATACTAATGATTGAAGTTTGTAGGACTTGCATACCATTGTGACAACAACTTAGGGACAGCATCCCATGTGTGCACATGCACCCCTCCCGGCGCCCCCCCCCCCCCACAAAAAAAAATCCCATCCCCTTCTTACCACACACACTCACACACACACACACATATATATATATATATTGTATTTTCAATTTCATTTTTATGTATTTTTGTGTGTTCCAGCACAGCTTCATTCTCATGTTTGCAAATTGAATTTCAACTTTGGGTCCCGACTCTATACTCAAAGCTTCGACTCGAGGACAGGAGTAGTTGAAGTTAGAATTTTTCAATTCAAGTTAAAGTCATGCATAAAGAAAGTTTATATACATACATACATATGTATATATACACTACACTAGTGTATTTCAATTAATATTAACTTCACCTATAAATGACTGTATATAGATTCGAGTCAAAATAATGAATAATTCCCTTTAATAATACATGTCGAGACTAATTGAATCACAAGAAAGACAACTATACATTTAATATATTATATTCCATATTCTATTTTTTTTTTAACATGAAATAATAAAAAAGTCCTTTAAGTTTAATAGGTGTATCAACTACATACTAAAAAGTGACCAGATATTAGCTAATTTTGAACGATAGGACCAGTTTATGAAATTAAAAATAAATAAATAATCAATTTGTATAAAATTAAAATTTTAGTACCAACCTAGAGAAACGTAAATAGTTAAGATAACTGAACCGAAGAATTTTCCATTCTCTTCTATAGATTGAATTTCTTACCACTTAAAATTAACAGCTTGTTATAGTATACATGCCACT
>JAXGGT010000094.1:241224-253757 GCA_035583425.1 Marsdenia floribunda | reverse complement strand
TACAAAAGGTAATATTTCATTAATTTACTAATCAAAAAGGCTAATCTTCTTTAAAGTAACTCGAAAGCTTTCTCTTATTATACAAAACAAAACCCTTCTTTAATCTTGAAAAAGAAAAGCTTTGCTTCAATCATACATATTCCTACTTTGTTTTGCAAATGTTGGTCCCCCAAAATCGCATGCTTTGTAATAATGCTTTACAATATCACTAGCATCTTCCTACATGTGTTATTACACTCATAAAAAAAAAAAAAAAAAAAAAAAATACCCATTTGGTTAAATTACAAATATTGTGAGGATGAAAACGAAAGTAATCAAAACTACTCTACATACACTAAAAAGAATATTATTATTATCATTATTAGCACTTAAAATGGAAAGTAATGTGACCCTAAGCTTTATGAATCCCAAACTTTTAGAGGGTCTTTCTTACTTCTTTTTTTTTTTTTTTTTTTCTCTTTCCATTTGAGTTGTACTGTTACTAAAAATGACTATAAGGAAGTCAATTGAAATGTTCATGAAAGCAGCATATGATGTTTTCTCTTTTTTGTCAGTGACAGAATAGTCTGGTGCGTTTGTTTGTGTGTGTACACAACATATTTGCAGTCTTGAAGTATAGTTAAACATGGTAAGTTAAAAAAAAGGGACAGGAAGACAGCCCCTAGCTGGAAAAATGAACCTACTAAATTGTCCATCCTAAAATCCTACATGGCATGAACTACTGGTCTGAATTTAAAGTAAGATAACCAAATGGAAAAGGGTCCTCATGTTTGTACCATTTGTCTTGAAAATCTCTTGCCTCTCTAGTGGTTAGCACGTGTTGGCTATCTCCAAAACTAGCTTGGAAAGGCTCCTCAGATCAAAATCTGCTTATCTAATATCATTGTGTCATGCTTGATGGGTCCTTTGTTCCTTGAATCTGCAAAGATTTTAATATACAACAAACAATAAAAGATAACCCTTTCCAACTGTGATAGATATCTCATCTCCTTGGAGCCCTTTTAATTTTGTGCAAAAAATTTGAAATCATTAAAACTTGAGAGGACATAAAGAGAGAGAGAAAGAGAGTAGATTTCTATTGGTTTTTCATGCTCTTAGAACCATAAATAAATATATAGTAATTAGAAATAAAAATCCCTTTTTTCAAGTAATTATTTCTTTAATCTTAAGTGGGGTGGTGATCCAACCAACAATAATGATTCAGTAGTATGTTCTATCCCTTGATTTTTTTTTTTTTTTTTTTTTCAACTCCATAAAGTGAAATAGGAATCACTTTCTAGATGGTCTATGGACCACATGTTGGGACTTCATAACAGATGTAAAACTCCTAGATTGATGCATCCATCAAGTCTTTTTTAATGTGTGTGTGTGTGCATCACTAGCAAAACCGTATTATTTATGTCTTCAAGGTTTCCTTGATTAGTTCTATCTTAGACATAGTTTAATAACCAAGAAATATAACCGCAAGCTAAATTCTTTTATACACAGTTAAAACTCGATTTTGAGGTTATTTATATGCTAAACTAAGTAGCCTTTTCTCATTCCAGTGAGCAACCTTGTTGAAGCTGGTGTAATTGTTACCTCATAATTCAATGGATTCTGAGTTTAAGGCTGCAACGATATCTCAGGCACATCCCGAGACAATGGATTTTCTCTCACGGACATGGTGCAACTTTGCAGTTCAAGCTTTCCAACCTGACCTGCAAGAACAATCACTAGTTTTTCATAGTAATTCAATTATGAAAATGGAGAGTGATAAGAAATCATCTGTCCTGGTAAGTTAAAAATCATTCCACTTCTAGTCTTATTCTTTGTATCCGCGTTATTGAAAGTGATGAATGAATGGAACATATTGATTAAGAGCAGAAGATGGACAAGAGCATAAGGATGGATGACACTGATAAGTTTGTACCTCCATGGAAGTCCAATGATGTAAAGGTGATTGGTTCTACTGTTTCGTTGCCAACTACCAATGTTATAGAATATACTAACTATTCTATAATGTTATAATCATAAAATGCATATGATGACTTTGTGTTTTACCTTTAGTCATGGATATGGATGCAACAAGCGATGCACCCAGAGCTGAACTACAACAGCTACTTCAAGAAGAAATGGGTATGTCCAATTATCTGCAACTATTTAGGATATATATCCAGTGATCTTAGAATTGATATCTCTACTGTATTTCATGCAAGATGTCATGGAAAATCATCCCACCATTCAAGCATGTCTCCATCAAGAAATGGCTTAAAGAGATTAAACAGAAGAGTAAAGAAGAAAAACGGGTGCATAGAGCTGAAGTGCATGCTGCATTATCGGTAGCAGGTTTGGCAGCTGCTTTAGCTGCCATAGCTGCTGAAAATTCAAAATATGATGACTCAAGCACTATCAAGGAATCTGCAGTGGCTTCAGCAACAGCCCTTGTTGCTGCTCAGTGTGCCAAAGTCGCAGAAGCAATGGGGGCAAAGAAAGAGGAACTCGGCAGTGTGTTAGCTTCAGCCATGACTGGAACAAGCACTAGTGACATCTTAACACTCACGGCAGCAGCCACAACATGTGAGTACCTAAATCTACTATGAGCATTGAACAAGAAAATATTTTATTACCACTGCAAAATAAGAAAGGGAAGAAAAGAAAAACAAAACACATTTTCATGCAATCATACACATGCACAATCGATATACTCAAGGAATAACCCAGGGATAATGAACCAGATCACAATTACCCTACACTTATCTCTACCAGGATTTGCTAAATCTCCACCGCGTCGTGCGCATGAAGTTCTTTACCCTCCCCTGAACTATTGAACAATGCAATCAGTATTAAATTACATAATATAAAATAAATAGGCAGATCTCTCAATCAATCAACATTTAAGAATTAGATGTAATGCTGGACTTTGTCACCATTACTTCCCTATATTAAATCTTCCATTGCTCTCAGATGTGACTAAACACAATTTAGACAATGTTAACTCTGTCCTTTTTTATTATTATTATTTTTCTTTTCATGTAATAAGGGAAATAATAGTTCAAGAGAAAATTTGAGAGATTTAAGCTGAAGATACAATATTTATCTATGGCCTGCATATGATCTACATAAGGTCACATCTAACTCCACTAATCATCAACCTTTATGTGGATAATGCTTTTATGAATAAGCCGTGGTCTCAATATCGGATGATTTCCTTATAAGGCAACGTATGAATTTCCAACTCTTACATCCTTGTAGTCCACTCTTTGGGATGAATGAAGCATAGTGAGAGATACAAGCACTGTTTTTGTGTCTTACTGAATTTGGTGTATCTGTGCTCTTCAAATTGGTATAGCCAGAAAAGAAAAGAAAAAAAGAGAGAAGACACCAATTTTAACGGCCTCATAAAACTGTAGTCCTCAACCTCTGATTTTCACAAATTTAAATAACCAAAACCAGCCTTAGCTTTTTCTTTTCCCCCAAACCATAAATTCTCATGATAGAATAAATATTTCACCTTGTTGCAGCACTACGAGGAGCAGCTACACTCAAAGTGAGATCTGGAATCAAGAACAGACTAAATAGCAGTACTCCAGTTCTGCCAATTGAGGATAACAACAATTTCGATTTTGACTTTGAGAACTGTAGATCAGCGCTTACCAAGGGTATAGTGCTTACAGTGGAGACAGCAGATGGTAAAAAGACCACTTCTAAGCCTTTTATTTATAACATTACATTTGGAGCAATGAAAGGTCATAACATGACTTGAACTAAAACACTTTTAGGGTCAGCTACTTTAGTTGTCTTTGGAAGGAACTTAATTTCTTTCATTGTTTGACTTCACTTGGAACAGGAAGGTGCAATCTAAGGTCAGTATCAGTCATCCTGAATGGTGAGGCTAAGGTAAGTAATTGGATCTTTCAAAGAATTCTATTGAATTGTTAATTTGTTTAAGACTACAGTGATGCTCAGATTTCTCTGCACAAAACTGAACATGCATGGTTTCCTACCCCACAGGCTATCCTAAGAATGAGGAAACCTAATTTGTTGAATGCTTTCGCAAGACCAAAGGAAAGTATGTTCTTCACTCCTTAACTTCTTAGTTTATTCATATTGTATTTTTTGTTCAAAGAAATGCATGCATCCTCACTCTAAACATTATCCATGCTTCCACATAATCAACAGTTAACCAAAGCAGGGTTACCAACAATAATTCACATTTGAAAAATACTTGGTCTCAGGCATTATATTAGATATGCATGCTGAATTGTACAAGGAATCAGAAGCTGTGGAAACTGATACCTGTTATCAGATTGTATTAACTACAAACAAGGGGATCATCAAACTTGACATGATGGATGATTATCAGCTCTACAAGATGTGGTCTATGACTATTAATCAGATGCTAATGCTTTCTACATCATTTACAAAATACAAGCTTCAGTTCTATAGAGCCTGAAATTGTAAGGAATTTCATGTGTTATATCAGCATGTTGTAACTGCCTTATGTAATTATTGAAGCTGTTTCTTCTTTATATATAAGCTAATAGATTGCCATCCTTGATTTGTAACAAATACATTTCAAATAATTCAGTATCTACTTGTGTCCATTCAAATTTCTTTGGCATCCTACTTTTAGTAGAAAAATCAACTTCCTTGATCCCCCCTGACTTGCAGAGAGTAAATACCAGATTCTCTTCATCATTGTTGCCAAATGCTATAATACTAGGAAGAGCCCCTTTATTAGATGGCATGTCCTACAGGAAAAAGAATGCTACCACAAAGAGGTTACACAATATTCACAGAAACACCAAAGTTTCAGGTCATGTTACCACCTAAAAGAATATATGATAACAATAGTGGGAAGAAAGAATATCCTATGAAAGTTTCACATATAATATTCCACTCTGTGCAGGTAAAGATAATAAGCTAACAAAATTTAAGGTGAACATTTCTCGATATTTACTATCAGAATATCTGTACAGAATCTACAAAGGGATTGCAACCTAATAAAGCAGAGATAAAATAATATTAACCAGAAAACTAGCCTAATCATTAAATTTGCATGCATATCAAGACCTTTCAACCCCTCAAATGTGTCATCTACACTTCGAATGATAAAACTAGTGCTACTAGATATTCTTGAAATTTCAGCAAATTTTTTATATATAATCTCTGCGCCAAATCTATATAAAGCTGCAATGGAACACTTCAGTGTGCTGAGATGAAAAATTGCGACTAATACTGAACAAATTAATTTAAATTCATTTATGGGACCAGCCACTTGGCAAAATGAACCCATTCATTTGCTAAATTATGCCTATCCTCTAAGCATGTAGCTCTTACAATAGTGTGAAAATATAGAAAATTAGACAAACAAAATTGGGAATTAGGTGGTGTCGTGATTCTGTTGTGTATGCTTCATTGTTCCAAGACAAACATACTATGTGTAATAAATACTTTTAGCTATTCTGCATATACCCTCCTGTTTTTCTTTTCCTTCTTGCGTCTTAAGTATTAATGTTAAATTATAAGATGAAGAAAAAGAACTTTCTTCTTCTTTTTTTTTATTTGTTATAGTCAATGACCTTAATCAAATTGAGGAATACATTGATTCACATGTTTAAACACCTATGTCTACTCCAGAATATAGAAAGGTGTGCCAATACTACACATATATGTTACAAGAGAGAGCATCAAACATAAATATAAACCAAGGATTAGACAAAAGCTCATAAAATCCTTCTCCTTGAGCTAATGGAAAGGCATAGGCTAAATACTATTCACTTTCAGAAAAATACTGTAAGTAAAATGAAGTATGTACACAAATAAAGATTCAAATCCCACAATCCAAAAAGAAACTCTAATTAAACAAGACTAAATATTCAATAGTCTATTAATCTACTTGTTTCTTTGGAGATAGAATCACTGGCCTTCAAGAGCATATAGAACAACTGATGCCTGAAGATCTCGATCAACTTTGAAGTGAGCATGGAAAAACCTCTTTACCTGTAATCATGAAACTAGGTACATAAAAAACACTGCAAATAGAAGTCTTAGGTAAGAAACTTCACAAGTTCTAGATCAAGTATTAGATAAGAACAATGTGAACCTCATGGAAATTATGTGAGACTAGAAACTCCTTTAGTAGCTGCTCCTGAGAACTGAAAATTACAATGTGGCTTGGTAAGGACCACGTTTTAGCAAATTCTTTAACGAAACCAATCGGATCCATCATGAATTGGTCTGACTCGTCTAAAGTTCCTTTTTCTTCACTGTGATCAGTTTATATGGGAAAAGGAATGAGATAGAGGACATGAATTAATTAAAAATCATGAAAATATAATATATATATATATACTGTAGAAATGTTAATGGATGTTAACAAATATAATCCTAGCATCTTACCTCGGTGTACAATCCAAGAAACGCATTGGTAGGTCATGGTGTAAGAATGAGTAGTACGGAGTAGCATGGCATGGCATAAGAAAAAGGATGTTTTTCACTTTCCCCTTGGAAGCCTCTCCAGAGAGATAGTACATGACATCCTCCGTTCCTCTCTGGGATGCACAATTCCAAGCGAGGAAAAGTAAAAGAAAAGAACATTGGAACTTAGAATATCTTCTAACTTTCAAAGTAAAGAAACTAAAACAAGATAAAGAATTCAACCAATTCATTTACTGGAAGAAGTTTGCTATAAGCCAAGAGAATGCATTTGAAAGAGGAAAAAAAAACAACAACAACAACAACAATTAATGGTTATACCTGATGGACCATGCTCATATAAAGTGCCATAGGGAGATTGGTGACAATGAGAAAAATTATAGCCATTCTCAATTTCATGGAGCAGCTTTTATCAGACCTTTTTGAAGTACTGTCTCGGCCACATAAAGGAACAGTGCTTCCAAGAGTTGCTAAGGCATAACCAGAAAACATCAAAGCTATTGGAAGCACAGGGAGGACAAACCTAATGTTAATCATGTATTAGAAAACAATTTAAGATAAGACCAATAAGAGGTATCATTCTTGCAGAAATAAAACATGCATTTAAGTACCTGAATTCCTTATGTCCAAGTAAACTGTAAATCCCTAACACCCATGCAATAAGCCCAGAAAACTTCCTTTCCTTAGACATGTAGATGCCAGCAAACACAAGGGGTAGGAACGTAAAAATCATGACTGTGAATCCCTGGGTGAAGTACCAGTGCCATGGATGAGTTCCATAATAGTCTCCCCCAGAAGAAAGAAAATTGAACTTAAGAAAATTAAGAGGCACAAAAACCCACGAGCCATACATCAAACGATCTACTAACATAGTGAGTCCAAGCACCAAACCCCTGATTCAGATTTTCAGATTATGAAGTCAGCAAATAGGCAGGAAAGTTGATTATTCAGACTAAATGATATAGATGTGAATCATATCTGACCAGAAGTGACATAATAAAAACTTATAAATGCATTTGATCTACACAAACTCAAAAATTCTTCAAGAAAGTGAAGGAATTTGGATGTGAAGTATAGATATGACAGGCCATTGAATTCTCACAATGTTATTTCTAGCGCGAAGGAAACAACTTGTCTTACTAAAGAATGAGAGTAAGCTAGATTCAAAAGGAAGAATTCCTCAGGTTATACTTAGTTAAGTGAGGAAGACACATATATAGAATCTCCAAACAGAAGTGTGGTTAAACACGGAATTAGACTTAGAATGTACCAGTAACACTGGAAGAATTTATAAGTGTATTTACAAGCCTAGATACATAAATGGTTCCAGGTAGATTATTTAGGGCATAAATCAATTCCACCAGTTAATCTGTTTATTATCTTTCCATTATCCATAAGAACAGCTTTCTGTTAAGTGTATAAATTATGCCAGGATAAAACTTCACTAGACAGAATGCTGGTGGATAAATATGATATATAGTGTAGTATTTCAGCAGCTAAAGTCATCACTATAAGAACAGCTTTGATATCCTTCATCGTAGTGTCATTCTACAACTGAAACCTGCTGAAAGCAGATTTTAATACAAAAGAAAAAGAGCAGCTTCTCTACATCATGACCAGTAGAACAAAGTAATAGTGTGTCAGTAAGGAAAGGGAGAAACAAATATCATTCTGGGTTAAAACAAATTTCTTTCAGTGGATTCGTTATCAGTCAGGAAACCCCAGCTCAATACGCTAGTTCTTTTGCTTGCTCCAGAACAATATGATCTGCTTTAATCCTCTGGGTGGGTGGGGGAGGGGGTATGGGGGAAGAAGGGAATTGTTCAGGATTTGATCCACTACTAACATACTCCAAAGCAAATGTAAAGGGGATTGCAAAGCAAAATTTCCATGAAGTACCAAAAATTGAGTGGATTAGGACATCCATATTTCTCAGTGAAAGCAACAAGAAATTTGACTAGGTAAGACAGGGTAACTTTCTTTTTGCTTATGTGATTGTTTAATCTGGAAGAACAACGAATGTACTAGTGCAAGCAAGAACCAAGAACCCAAGGAAACTGTATTAATCATAGTTAGAATAGTATGAGAATAAGTCTTGAGGAAGAAAGACTACGATTATAATTACCCAATCAGAACCACCTCAAGAAAAATAAGTTTCAATTTATCACGCATTAAGAACAGCTCAAGAAGGCCAACATAAATCCACGTAATAGCACTTGTAGGTCGAACTGCACATGCTAATGCTGCTGCTGCCAAAGCCCAGTGTCTTAAAGGCATCGGATCCTTGTTGGAAGAAGTTCTCAGGCAGGGCCAATAATATAAGCTCACAAGGGTAAGAACAGTCTCCAAACTGTTGGATAGAGTACGAGTGATGCAGAAAAACATGAACCAGTTTGCCAACTGTGCAAAAAGCTGCAGTGGGATTAAGTATAACATGACCATCATCCATGTCAAGCAAAACGATTTATTGGTTTTGAATTAAACTATTAAGGAATGAAGCCTTGTACAGGATCTTAACCAGTAAAAAAGAGAAGATAGATATTTGTAATACGGTGAAAGATTGAGGAGATGACTAGAAGAATGAAAGGGAAGAAAAATGAAGAAATAGAGTAACAACTGAACACACATAAAAGGATACTGCCCATTTTGCAACATAATCACCAAATACAACCTTAGACAACTTATACAAGTAAAGATCACCAACTGCCGAAAGTATGGACTGCAGCAATCTCGGAGTCTTCATCTGTAGAAGAATACTCAGTGAGCAACACAGGAAAGGAAGTTGCCCAAGTCACACAGATCCATAAATCAGATACATGACATCCATGTAAAACTAAGAAAAATAATATTAGAATCAATTAGTTGTTGTAGCATAACAGTAATCTCTTGATAAGAAAGAGACTGGGCAAAATTGGAGGTCCACTGTTTTCCAACGACATTTTGTTAAAATGGCCTTAAATTCCAATAAGAATTCCATATAACAGCAATACACAATGAGCCGGAATCCTTTCTATATTATTCAAAAATAATAAGTAGAAGGTTTGAAAACTACCCAAAACAAAAGCTGTCGCCTTCTATCCTAGTGTACATAACCATAAAATATCTTTGGACATTAGAAAAAAGGAATTCCATGTCTTTGTTTCTCATATAATGTCTCAGATAATATAATTACATAAAAAGCCACACCTCTTTGAAGCACCAAAAATAGGATTGAACTACAGATTCGAACATTGCCCAAATAATACCACTACCCAACATGTCAGAGATGCAGTAGAATGCATTTTGTTTTATCTAAAATCATCCATTCATTTTCGCAATCCAAGAGACACTTAAATCTACTTGAGCAAGTGATTTTAGATATTTTGGTAGCCTCAAAACATTTAATTCTAGAAGATAATTTCCAAGTGGGGGAAAGAAAGACTAATGCCAGAAAAGCAATACACACATGTACATAATCTTGAGATTACCATCAACCAGGGAGTATCAAGATGGAAAAAGGCGAGAACTTTATAGAGAAATGCAAAGATCATCGGGTGCAAGTAGCTTCTTATACCCTTCTTCCACTCCCACGTCAAATGCCCGTATCTGAAACCAATTCAAAGAAAATTCACATAACAATAACAAAGACCATGACCAAATAAAAGATCCTTTAAATAATTCACCCAAAAGTGATCTTATGAGCAACTTCAAGAGCTTGCCAATGTTCATCTGGATTGAAATATGTCTGCACCAACAAAGCATTGACTAATCTTACAGCCAAACAAAGCAGAAAAACGTTCTTGTCTGGAAATTTTGAGTCTGGCAACTGGGTTTTTTTCTCATTACCATCTAGACGAGGTATAGGTTTTGGGTTCTTTCTCTGTCTCATACTAAGGGATTGAAGTCTTGAGAAAAGTTAGTTGGATTTGGGATAGATTAAACTGAGACCAACCAGTGGCAGACTGGCAGTGTATCAAAATACGTTTCGAATCTTTGATTCTATTACCTACATACACGGGCGGGTGGATGGTCGTTTGCATTTCATTTTGTGGGTCTAGTATCCAATTTAATTGAACTTTAGGGACGTTAAAGTAATTTCCAGATTTACAATCCTTTACTCCTGTAATGGCCTAGTCAAAATCAGGCCAGAAGTCACGGTTCGAAACCGCTGGCTGGGCTCCCAAAAAACAGGACATTTTTTTTTTTTTTAATAAATGAAATTTTATTAATAAAGAGAAAAATTATACATAAATGAATAAATATCATTTACGATAATAAAATACACATTCAACCCAAAAAATTAGACATATATGTATCTTCTTCTTTTTTTTAACATATAAGTATAGATATATATATATATTATCGAATATATATATTATATATGAACGAACCAAAAGTAAAGAAAATTTTATAAGTTTGTCACCTTGGTAAGTCATCCTAATGTGGACACTCTGCGAGTTCATTTGGGCCTTTTGGAAGCCCACGTGGATTTGCCTCACTCTGCCTGTCAAGTGGCTCAGAAGGGTTCACGTCACTCTAGAGCACATCATTGACTCTGGCACTCACCATAAGGAAGTACACCAATTTTTAGTCCTATGCGGCGCATGTGTGTACCTCTAAGATAATGTGTGTACCTCTAAGATAAATTTCTTCTTTTCGATTGGTCACACATCCCATAAATAACAATAAATTCCAACTGAATAAAGATTCAAAATTTTAATCTCTATGATCTGAATATTTTTTATACGAGATTATCTTTTGGAAATCTTTACTAATTTTACCATTGAAGGATCATCACCAAAGACACTTCCTCTGACAAGTGACTTATTTTGCAAGTGCCTTGATACTACATTGTGATCTTCAATCCAAATAAGCACACAGACGAACTTGTTTCCCGATCAATATATATTAGTATAAAACCACTTGGTTGAGAGGTTAAATTAAGCACTGCATTTGTAATGCAAATATTTCGTCTAGGATTCGAAAAAGGGAGAAAATAAATGCTTAACATAAATATTCACTTATTTTATTATCAACGTTATTTTATTATCAACGTTATATAAGAGTTAAAATGATATCTTTTTCAAATAACAATTAAATTCTACTAACATAATTCTAATCAAATTTGAAAATTTGACTCATTGTGAACATCAGACAAAGGTCAAAATATAATACTAAATTCAAATTAGTCACTGTGACTTAAAATAATTTTATAATTAATTTTATGCTATCATGAAACAAATATTTAAAAAATAATTTTAAAAAATTATTAATATACATATATAAATCACTAAACCTTAGTGATTCATTTAATGGACAATTTGACATATGAATTAGGATACATTCATAAAGTCAGGGATCAGCAAGACCTTAAATGGACACCATAGATAGATAGCAGTAATCCTCTGTTTAAAATGTTAGCCATAGTCTAGGAACGAAATTTCCTTGTTTGTCCTAAAAGAATTTATGTTAAAAATAGAAGATAAACCTGAGAAAATGTGATCAAATTACTAGTCAGAAATGAATGTGTATATACCAACAGTAAAAAGTCCAAGTTACATTGCATAATCAGACTGTTATAACACATGTATATCAGAGGTTTTCCCCTCGTAAATGAATTTAAAATGTTAGGTAAATGGGAAGAAAAACCCAAGAAAAGAAAAGAATGGTAAAACTTATAGAAATTGTTTGTTCATTACAGTTCATATGCGATAGGAAGACCTGTCCATAACAGAAGCCTTCGAGGTCGATCGAGAAATCTGGCTTGCCAAGCAGGCTCTTCAGTCTCATACTCAAAACCACTTTTCAGGTAAAGATTTTTGGCAGGCTCGTTGTCAACAGCAACATGAACATAGAGATCACTTATTCCTTCAAATTCACAATTTTTTTTTTTTTAATTCACTCAGGTAAAATCTATCAACTTAAGTTCCTTGATCAAATGCTAAAATGAAACCGTGCGTTAATGAATAACAATCATTTGTAAAAAGAGTACGAGTAGAGACAAAGATTATGCTTAAGCAAATAAACAATGAAAGTAGAATCAGAGAGAGCACGAGAACGAATGCAAACTACAAATGCCAATAGTTCCAATTACTACAAATTGAGAATAGATGGCAATTCATTAGAGATTAAAG
>JAXGGT010000094.1:162907-179263 GCA_035583425.1 Marsdenia floribunda | reverse complement strand
TCAAATCCATCCATAGCTAGCTAGATCTCTCTCTCTCTTCAGAAATCCATGGACATTTTTCAACATTTCCGAGCAACAGTTGCAATCTTGGAGGAGTCCATCAAACTCCTTTCTAAAAATGGAAGGTTTATGGCGTTAATAGCTTTAGTTTCTGCCATTCTGTACTCTTCACTGTTCCTGTTTTTCAACTTCTCCAACAACTCTTTAGTCTCCGATATGCTCTTAAAACAGTACACTTCATTATATCCATCTAGCGTCTACGGCAGCTCCGCCATTAACGCCGCCGCCGCCGCCGCCAACCCTTTTGAAGCCATAATGAAAGACGCCAGGCTTCTCATCCTCGTCGACATATCTTTCCTCCTCGGAATCTACATCGTGTCATTTTGCACCTCAGTTACGACGGTGATCGTATCAGCAGTATCGTATAATAACAACAACAACAGCAAGAACTTTTCAGGCGAGGAGTCGTCACCGTCGACATGGAACATCAAGCCGGCGTTAATCACTTCATTCTATACGACACTTCTGTCAATGGGTTACCTTTTCGTTTTCTTAATTCTGGTAACTCCTCTGTTGATGTTTTTCATTACATCTGGTAACACGTTGTTCTCATCTGTCGTCATAGTTTCGGGCATTATGGCTTTGATTCTCTACATGTACTTGAACGTGGAATGGATTTTGGCACTGGTCGTTTCGTTGACGGAGGAAAATAATTACGGGATTCAGGGATTAGGCAGGGCTGGGGTACTAATAAATATAGAAGGGAAGAAGGTGCAAGGTTTTATCTTGAACCTTTCCTTTTATATACTGTCTTCGATACTGTCAACGGGATTTATAATCATATTTGGGAAGAAAGCGATAATGGCTAACCAAACGGCGTTCTGGGTATATACATCTGTGTTGTCGTGCTTGATGAAGATCTTCCAGTTGGTTACTTATACGGTACTGTATTTCCACTGCAAAAAGGAACATTGTGAAGAAATAGTGGAACTCCAGAGCAGTGTCGGCTACCAGAAAGTCTCTCTTGAACCACCGTTTAGTGATGCTGCATAGTTCATAGTTAATGTGTGTGTCTTTCTCTTTCTTTTTGCTTTCTCTCTGTGTTTTTCCTTTTTTTTTTTTTTTTTCCCCCCGGTTGTCGAACACATTTATGTAGTTGACCTCATTGCGAAGGCACCCATTATCTAAATTAAGTGAAATTAATTTGTTCCTTGTAGTATACTTTTTATTATTATTATTAGTTTAAAGAAATCTATATATTTGTTACTTATCATGTTAAAAATATTTTAATTTTTTCAATTAAATGAACACATCATCAATTAAGGTTTTTTCAATTAAAAAGAAACTTCATTGGGGGGAAATGTTCTAGTACTTCATGTTTCTCCAACCAGAAATGTCATACAATTAAGCTTTGATGCAGATATTTGGAATTCAAAAATATCTTGACTTTGGATGCTACTACCATTGCAAGAACGAGTAGATGCTGACCAATGAATTGTTTTGGGATTTCGGACTGGTACTTCATGCAGAAACTAGATTCATTCTCATGAGATTCCTGCAGTTTCTCTTGTAATGTAATTGACAGCATCAATTCAAATCTGAAATGGACTCCAGTTTAGAATAAAGGATAATTCAGTGTATCTACTATCTACTTAGAATCTCTACCCTCTGTACCATCCACAAGTACTCTTCCGTTCCAAAGCCTGGCTTGATGGTTATGAAACTTTTGCTCTGGGTGGTCAAGATGATGGTACAAACGAAAACCATCTGGTCGATGAAGGAAAGGATTTTCCGATCCTTTCTTGTTTTCTCAGGTACACTACTATGGCGTGTTTGAGTGAATCTGGGTAACTCTCTGACTTTCTTGTTTTCTTGAATGATGCAGTATTTAGAGTTTACAAATTGGTGTCTAGATAATGACTGAATCTGGGTTGTGTATATAATGATGTTGTGTTTGAGTTTAACTCAAAATATTCGAGATGATTATACGAACTTATATACGATTGTTACTTTAGTTTATAATTTACATATTTGTGTCTAGATAATGACTGTATATATAATCAAATATTCAATCTCCATTAACCTTATGCACATCATTTTTTTTTTTTTAAATTTAATTTTGGTATTAATCAACATCTATATATGTATATATACTTATAAAATTCCACGAAGGTTCCAACCATATGCATTATATTAGTATTAGTAGTAGTTTCTCAGTCTGTGGTTGGATTATGTCAAAGAAGACCAGGTGAACCTTCAAAATGAGACCGTAACCTTTTTTATTTAATTCCTGCTGGTTTGTTCAAATATCTTGCCGTGACGTTACATTGGCTTTTTTAGGTTTTAGCCCGACTGGTTCAACTAGTATAAGAGTTGAATTTCATTTTATTTAAAAAAGTCAAATAAGAGTTAAATTTAATCATTCTTACTAATTCTTCCATTCCAAAAATAAATAATTAAGTTTATTTATTTATGTAATTAATGTAATAAGTTTTTTTTTAAAAAAAAAATGGAGAAAATATATTTCAAAATTATCTATCCCTGTATTTTAATGAAAGAAGCATTATTATTATTTTTCCTTTCAAATATGTCCTTATGCAAACCTCCTAAACTACGAACAATTTTCTTGAAAAACAAATACATAAATTTCATTGGCCATCAATTTTTTCTTATTGTCCAATAATATATATATATATATGGTGTGGATAATATACAAAGAAATGGGTGGCCGTGCGAAGAGAAGCCCCAATGCATGCAAATATGTTCATATTTTTCCTTTTAAAAATATATATACATATATATATATATATATATATATATATATATATAAACTCGTGTAGAGAGATGGCCTCATAGTTAAGAATGATACTCCCTCTAAAATATATTTAAACTATTAATATTTTATAACTAATATTAATTAATTATTCTTTTACTTATTTTATTTATCACAACTAAAACATCATTTTTAAAAAAAAAAATACAAAAATTGAAGTATTTTTTAATGGAGAATACTACATTTTTTTTGTTTTTTAATAAAGAATAATCATTAATTATTAAGGGTAAAGTATTAATCATAGAAATATGAATAAAAAAACATCTCACTTAAAAAAAACAACATCTAAGTGTTTTTTTTCAGGGAATTAGAAGTCGCTCAAGTTCAAAATTTAATTTCAACTTTAAGTTAATGGTTAGAATAAAAAAATTAAAATAATTCAACCTCTTTATTTGTATTTTTGTATTAGTAGATTCATATGGAATAATATTATATATATATATATATATATATATATATTTATAACAAAATTTAAATATATTTTTAAAATTATTAATAATTTGAGAAAGGTTTTATTTTTTTTATCAACAATTAATATGATTTGAGTCAAAAAAATTTAACTTAGTGAATAATAGTCTAGCTTATAATTTAGGTGATGTTGAGTTTGAAACATCTGTCCCAAAAATTATAAAAAAAAAAAAAAAAAAAAAAAAATTATTCATAATTTGTGGTGATTGAACTTGTGTCCCACCATCCTTACGTTCCAAGAAAAATCAAAATAAATGTTGCAAAAGCCAAGTATTTGAATGCGTCCTTTAGTGATTAGCATATGTGAAGCGTCTATATATATTACTTACCCAAAAAAAAAAAAAAAAAAAAAAAAGAAGCGTCTATATATATATTTATCTATACTTACCAAAAAATATATATATATATATATATTTATCTATCCCTTTGAAGTAGAGAAAGAACTGAAATTCCATCCATAGCTAGCCAGCTCTCTCCCTTCAGAAATCCATGGACATTTTTCAACATTTCCGAGCATCTGCTGTAATCCTGGACGAGTCCATCAAACTCCTTTCTAAAAATGGAAGGTTTATGGCGTTAATAGCTTTAGTTTCTGCCATTCTCAACGCTTCCCTGTTCCTGTTTTTCAATTTCTCCATCAAGTCTTTAATCGCCGATATGCTCTTAAAACAGTACAGTTCATTATATCCTTCTAGCGCCATTAATGCCGCCGGCGCCCCCAAACCTTCTGAAGCCAACTCCTTGCCGGAAAAGTTCTTGCTGTTGTTATACGATGCTGCTGATACGATCACCGTCGTAACTGAGGTGCAAAATGACACGATGTGGATTCCGACGAGGAAAAAAAAAATGGTAATATTATTTTATTGATAAAATAAATATTATTTAATTAAAGTGGAGCCTACAACCATGAGGTGACAAAACTAATAGATATAATTGGAGGACAAACTTTAATTGGAAAAAAATGTTATCCAAATATATTGGATTATTGAGAAACAAAAATTTTTCATTCAATTTCAATTAAGTGGTATTTCAAACACATCTTATATTAATATTAATCGAATCAGGTAAATGTATGCATCTTTTCTTTTAGTTATTTTTCTTCTTAATTTCTACAACACAACATTTGCATCAAAATTGCAAAAAATAATAATAATAAAATACTTTCAGATAAAATATTTTTTTTTACTTGTTATAAAATAAAAAATCATATCCTTTAAAAAAATATATAAAAATTAATGTATTTTTCGATTAAAAATACTAAAATATTCTTTATTCAATAAAAATAATAAATTGTTCAATGTTAATTATAAAGTATTAATATATATATATATATATATATATATATATATATATATATTAATGTCCAAAAAGTAAAGTTATAAGTTCGAGACATATTAAATATAAAAGTTTTTAATTTTTTTAAAAAAATATTAATAAATACATTTAAATTTTTTTTGAAAGTGTGAAGGTATATTGAAACAATAAAACTGCATTAAAAAAAAAAAAACAAACAAACAAAACAAAACAAAACCAGACAAAACTATCGCTCTAACAACTTTGAACGTGCCGTAACATTTAATCCCTGTCAAACCATTACCATCTAAGATGTCTTAATCATGGATTATGATTTAATTAAAAAGAATATATATATATATATATATATATATATATATTGTTGCAAGCATACAATGCTAAGCTGCCTCGGAGTTATCATTTTTTTTTTTTTTTTTTTCTTTTTGCTAAATAAAGCCTGGGAGTTATCAATACCTATATATAAATTCCTCCCGGAAATCATCAAGCTTCTCCAAAAAGGACAAAACCTTCCCTACAATAATAAAGTAATTTTCATTTTGGGTTTTAAATTTAATGTGTTACATTTTAACTATTTATTAGTTAAGAAGTTATAATTCAGTGGTATGAGTTTAAGTTATTATAGAAGTTTCTCTTCTGGCCTACTGGTTTAGGAGTCTCTCCCTTACCTCTTGGCAAACCAGGAGGTTGAGGGTTCGAATCTCTCTTGGCCATAGGTCAAGGAGTTTCTCCCTTACTTCCTAGATCCTTAAGAGGTTAAGGGTTCAAACTTTACTGTTGGACCTCCCTGGGTGAATAAGGGAGACAATGATCTTATTTGCCATAATTTGGAAGTTTCTAAAACAATGATCCCAATTATTAAAAGAATTTGTCAAGACATTAACAATTTCACTTATGATTATGATTCGAGATGTCCAGGTAAAAATGTCTCAAATTTCAAAAAAATAAAATTACTAAAAGAACCTTCCACTCCTACCCGATCCCAACCAGACCGGGGAGAAAGTCTTTAAATCCTGAATTTGATACAGGAGAGAAATAATGACATATTGACATGAAAACCGAGATGGAAGAGAAAATAAATCTATCTTATTTTCTCAGGGAAGAGAAACAGCCGGCGTTAGGCATACTTGCGATTCTGAGAGATGCCTTCAAGACTGCCATTAAAAATTGGAAGCACCTGATTTTCGTAGCCGCCTTCATGTTCAACTTTTATTCCCTGTCGGAACTCGCCGATCACTTGATACTCTCACCAGTTTACCGCGATTTCATGACTTCTATGCCCAAAAACGTCAGACTCGGCGAACTCGATCCTGCCTTGCGCGAAGAAGTTCTCAGGGACGTCCGAATCATCCTCGTGTATAAGCTGATCCACTGGACTTTCTCTTCGTTGATTCTGGCGGCTACGTTAGTAGCCGTCACGTACTCCACGCACGAAGCGTACTCTACAAAAGTGATTATAAGCTTTAAGGAAATGTTGTCGAGCATCAGGCGTGGTTGGAAAAGGCCATTGATGACAACTCTCTGTATGGCTCTGGTTTGTTGGGCGAGCGTAACTGTCTTCCTCCTTGCTTTCGCCCTGATATCCGTGATGACGGACGGCTCAATTTCGGTTTCCATGGCTGTCGGATTGATATTTTTGGGATTTATTTCCTACGTTTATCTGTATTCTGTATGGAACCTGAGCCTTGTTGTTTCGGTGCTAGAAGAGAATTCCTCGGGTATGAAGGCGATTGACAGAGCTAGGGAGCTAATGAAAGGGAAAAGGGTGGTGCAGGCATGCGTTCTGATGTCGATTTATTTACTTGCTAGCTCTCAAATCTACGGGACATTCAGTCTTCTGGAAACGGAAATTCAAACTCATCATCGGAAGAAATCATCAGGATGGATGTCGTTGGCGGTGATAGTGGCAACAGATTTTTGGTCAGTCTGTCTGAAGAAACTTTTTCTGTTTGTCGTGTTCACCGTGTTTTACCACGAATGCACAAGAAGAACAAGCTGCGGCGATCATCTTCCTGTGGAAGGCAAAACAAGCGTGGTCGCTTATGCTTCCATTATCGGTGATCATGTACAATCTCAAAGAAATTAATCACTTTAATTATTTCTGTGCACGTACAAGTATGAATAAAGGAGGAGTGTACGTTTATAACTCTCTTATATTGCATGGAAAGGATTGATTCAGCCAGCTATTACATCTAATAAAACTTAGTGCTGTACGTAACCGCTCTTTAGTCGTCTGTACATTTTATTATTATTATTATTATTAATTTAAATACTTTTTCGTGTCCAACCTGATTTAATATTATTTTGTTTAAGGTTGAATATATATAAATTTTGACCAAAAAATTATAAATTAATTAATAAAAATTAAGTGTTACAATTTTAAATAAGAATTTCAAAATTTAGAAAAAAAAAATTGATATAAAATCATCTTTTTATTTTATACATATATACACACAAAAATTTAAAAATATTTAAGAAAAAAAATCTAAATAAATTCAACTAGTGATGAAAGTTTATTTTCTTTTAAAAATTAATAAATATAACTAGAATGGTTTAAATAAATAAATTAAAGTTATATTGTAATGAAGCATTGCTTGTGTGTGTATATGTATATAGAATTTCCTATAAATTAGATATTGGGATGTTGATTATAGATTAGATTAATTTTATCCATTAAATTATTTATATGTTATAAGTGGGAAAATATATGACACTATATCTGAAAAACAAATTTATTATTTATGTTTATAAATGATTGAAAAAAATATGAGTTTTAAAAATGTAATAGTATTAATAATTATATTCAATTATTTCATAAAATTATTTATTTTTGGATGTATTGTAAATAATAATGGCTCCCATCGATACTGAGTTGGTTGAAGTTCAATGTCGATGCTTCCTTCAGCTTCAGCAGGAAGGGCGCGGAGTACAACTTTGTGCTGCGAGATCAAACGGTATGAAGCAGGTTGAAACGCATCATGGTATTCACATTCTGGTTGAGACAGACTGCTTACGACTAGTACAACAGATAATGATTCCAACTACCAACTTAGCTGCACTTAGAGACATTATAGATAGTGTTAAGTGCTTATTTTTGTTGCATGATAGGTTTTCCCTTCATTATTGTCATATATCCCTTAATTATATTACTCATACTTTATCTAAATTAGGTTTGGGTTTGTCGAGTGATGTAATGTGGCTGGATTCTTCCCATGGTTATGAGTGCTCTGCATTCTGATCGGTGACGTTTGATTCAATGAATTCCTTTTCCTCTCAAAAAAAAAAAAAATTACTATTTTAATCATCAAAATATACATTTATATTTAATTAAAAAAAATTATAGTATATCTTTCACAAATGTTTTAAAATAAATAAATAAATAAATATATATATATATATATATATATATATCTTAATTATATTAAAAGGTAAAGAATGAAACTAAATAATGAGAAATATTGATAATTAACTTATTAATATTCATTTTCAAAATTTTCCATTAATAATATTATAATAAGTTATTTTTCTTTTAAGAAAAATGACAAATTATTATTTTGAATCATCAAATTATTTATTTATGCCATAATCATTTTTATTATCCATTTGTATTGTACATTTTTTTTTTTGAGACATTTTAGTCTCTAACGCACTCGAATTTATGACCTCTTAAATATATATTATCAACTAAACTAAATCATCTTGTCATATAATAAATTATATAGTCTCATTAGAAAAAAAAAATAATTCAACTAATTTTAAATAATCAACTTCGTCTATAGAAATAAAGTATATTTTATGGTCAATTATTTAGTTTTAATAAAAAAAATACCCATATGACACAATAAATTAGTCATTACTTTTTATGTTGAATATCTTTAGTTAAAACATAAGAATTCATTTTTCATTATAACAGAAAATCTGAATTGTCATTCAAGACACAATAATTTCGTTGGGAAAATCATTATTAATTGAATTTAAGTCTGCTTATTCTGCAACATTATTTATATTCTTCCCAAAATTCAATGTTTGTATATAAGTAAGAGTGAATTAAATTAAACAATATATAAAATTATATATATATATATATATATATGATATAGCCAATATAAGAATAAATCTTCATTATCTTGTAATGACAAATTTGCCCCAAATCTTCCCGAGTCGTCTGCATCCTTCTTTCCATCTCCGTCTTGAGTGGACAGGATTACTATTTGCCCGAAAATTCTGCGTTGAGAATACAATCCCATAAATTACCCAAAAAAAAAGAAAAAAGGGAGAATACAATCCCATAGTCTAGCATTCAGTACGCTCCACAACCACAAAAGATTCAAGAATGCTCTGTTGCTCAGCTCTTCAACTGATTGACAGGGGTCTGTTGTTTTCTGCAAGACATTTATCTGCTTCCGATTTTCATTCTTCTGCGGTTTTCAGGTAATGAAATAATTCCAAGATACCATCTTGGTCAACGTTGTTGTTGTTGTTGTTGTTTTTTTTTTTTTTTTTTTTTTATTGTTGTTTTATCTTTCTCTTGATTTTCTTTTCAGTTTAAGGCAAAAGAAATTGTGGGTCGTTTTGTTTTACCCCATCCTATCCTAGTGCATAAGTTAGAAGCTTCAAAAGTTTACTTTTGAATTCTTAGTATGGCTGCTTCTTGACGGCGGATTCGATTGTGTCAGTCTTTGGGTCATATATATAGTCAGTAGTCCACCTTTTGCTGAAGTAGCTGACACTAGTTCTCTTTGTTTTTGCTTCCCCTTTTTAAATTATTCTTTCCGGGTATTTCAACCCCAGATTTGGCTTTTACACCCTAAAGTCAGGGATTTGGCTTTTAGCTTGATACAATGAGGAAAGATGATTTCTAATATCAAAGCTTTTAATTGCTTCACTTGGCATTTATCACATAAAATAAAATAAATTGCTTTAGTTTGTTAATCTCCCATGAGAACAAAGAAAATTGGAATCTTGTATTGAGGTAATTTATAGAATAATTGGATTAAAAATGCTTTTAGATCAGGATATAGGATTGGATAGAGCTAGTCTGGTTATCGAATATAGAGTGTGAGAAGCGAGGCATTTGGATGAATTGAGATAATAGCACAAGGTATCACACTTCACAGGTGAGTGTTACTTAAGAGTGAAATCACTAAGAATAGATGTAATATCGCCTTGAAGTTCTAAATAGTCTCGTAAGGTAGTGTTCCTGTAACCACTTCTTTCTAATTAAAGTGTTATGATCAATCGATGTTTAAGCTCTAATTTCTATCTCTTAACTCTTAATAATGAATTATGTAAATCTTGTAAACTGCTAATTGAGCATAGGAAACATGACTAGATGACTGATTAGCTGTTTTTTCTTTGGGAATTAAATTATTAAGTTTCAGCAGCTTGTTTTCCATCTATTGGACTTTGATGATCTTGTCATTTCTTAACTGAGATAATGGTTCATCCATTTCTATTTTTTTTCTTTTTATAAGGTAAATACTATTATTATTATCTTTTTCTTTCCTTTTTTTTTTTTCTCTAAATTTTGAGACCTTTTAGTTGATTACGACTCGACTCGAATCCATGAGTTTAGCTGCCTACTTGTTATTCATTCATTTCTATTTAATTCGTGATTAGTGATTCATTGCATTGCTATATATTTATAATCTTGGAGAATTTGGAGTTTGGAAAGAATGGTGGATCTAGGAACATTTATCCAATTATTTCTTGAAGTATTCTTATTGACCTTCCAAATTTTCTAGGAAGGAAGAAAGGGAAAGGAAAGGCCAAGTTAGAAAAGGAAGATATATATATATATACGAATGAGATTTCAAAATTTCCTCTTGAGCTATATTGCCAAAACATTGGAACCTGGAGTGATTTTGTAGTTTCTTTTTGAGGAATACTTTGAGGTTGTAGGACCTTATTTATGTAGTTATTCTTTTTTAAGGAAGGTTTAGAAGATAACAAAAATTTTCTGTTTTATATTAATAGTATTGCCTTTCTTTTTATTTCTCTACTCTACCCTCTTTGTAGATGGGGAGCAATGTCAGGCCAAGATCCCATACATTCTAGAAGTACAAGAAGTCAAGCATTTCAAGTTCTCGCAAACCCTAATGTATGAGTCATGCTTGGTTTCCCCTTTATGCTCAAATAATTTTTGTTTGATTCCTCTCCCAAGTGTTTTTGTTTATGTCCTTGGTTATTCGTTTCACTGTATAGCAGGACTTGAAATTGCATCCAGATCATTTCCTTTATTATGTTTCTATTTTTGCTTTCAAATCTAATTTCTCTTGTTTCAATGGCTTCATTAAAATATTCGATCTAATGGCCAAAATAATTTACCAATATAGAGGTTATTCCAAGTTTCGGCAGTTAATGAATAACCACCCCAAGAGAGTACTTAGAAGAAACAAGTGTCCACTTTGTGCCTGTCTCTTTTTTACTCGTTATACATTTCTGTGAACATGAATTTCAGGCTTCATTTGTTCCAATAATGTAGTTGCAAAACATTCTTGGTGCAAAGATGGTGAACTTTATCTGAATATAATTGGTAGTTCTATTCATTCATCAATTCTGGAAGCTGGTGAAACCTCTCTGATGTGAACTGGAAGTTGCAAAATAGAATGAAAATGGGACACTTTTCATGAAGTGTTCCACACCATTCAGAACATGGAAAGACAGAAGAACTGGTTTCTTTCAACTTTCCAAGCTTGAACTATATTTCTTAAAATTGTTGAAATTAGTTCATGAGTTCTTTTGATTAAGAAACAGGTATATAATAATTTGCATCTTGGCCACTGAACTGAGTCTAGTCAACAGCAACAAGGTCTGCTGATAGAATGGACAGCCAAAAGGAATTCATTAGTTGAAGTTTACCGGTTAAAGCTGAATCAAGAAGAACACTATATTGGTGCTCTTGCTTATTTTTCATACAAAAGCTCTAATCTAAAATTTTCCATTCAGGGAGAAAATAAGTTATTTTTAAGGGGAGGAGGTTCAGAAACCTTGTAGTCATTGTTTTCTTGATATGTAATTGGTCTAATGAGCAAATAAGCAAACTGCTGGAGGTGAGAAACATTTGAGGATATTAACAGAATCTGAAGCTGTCTTTTCGCTTCATAATTATACACGTTGAGCTCTTCTGTACTTGTTTGTTTTCCTTGATTTCCCCTGACAAGTTTTCCCTATTTATGCATCACCAGGTGTCTTCTAGGAAAAGAAATTCAGGCAAAGTGGTGATTATGGTTGATCCATTGGAAGCCAAGAGGTTAGCTGCAAAAGAAATGGAAAGAATCAAAGCCAAGGAGAGATACAAAGTGAGTGAATGCTGTCCCACTACATTTTTTTTCCTTTCAGTTAACTCCCTTTGTCCCAAAAAGGAAAATTGGTGAATGTGGTCTCTAATGTTTATGTATTTGGTGTAGTTAATCCCTTTTCTTTATTTTTAATTAGTAGGTCCCCAATGTATAATAAATTTGTGCATTTAATCCTTTTCTTCACAAAATCTATTGTTTGAGAAATTTTGTGAAGAAAAAGACTAAATGCACAAATTTATTATACATTGGGACCTACTAAATTAAAAATAAAGAAAAGGGACCAACCACACCAAAAATATAAACATTGGATAACAAATTCACCAATTTTCCTCCCAAAAATCATGTCAATGTTTGACATTAAATTGTTGAAATATATAAAAATATAATACCAAATAACTAATATATCCTGAAAAAATATTTATTATTCATTGGGGAATATATGAGACAATAGATTAGATAAAGGTAGTTTAGGAAAAAAAAACAGCAATAAATGTCTTATTGATTGACAAGATTTTTGGACAAAGGGGAGTAAGTATCTGCTGCTTCTCTCTCTTGATTCTATTACTTATTCTAGTTCATGGATCAACAATGCAAAAAATTTTGTATTCTTAAGAACCTGTTTTATCTGCAAATTTAGTTCAACATCACATTAATACCGTTTTTCTTTTTTTTTTGGATTTTAGTCATCTGTTCTATCTTTTATCCATTCCTTAATCTTTATTCGACATGTTTTGTGAATCATTTTATAGATGTTGGTGATCTATATCTTTTGATTTTCTTTAGAAATGCATGTGAGGACATACTGTATTTCATAACACCTCTGTCACTTCTTTACAAGCTTAACATAACTTGAACCTCTGTTGCTCCAATTCCGTTTACAGAGGCAACGCGAAATAGAAGCAGTAAATGGTGCATGGGCCATGATTGGTCTTACAGCAGGATTAGTCATTGAAGGGTACACTGGGAACAACATTCTTTCTCAGGTAATTTCTCTCACAGAAAGAAGGTATTGTTTTCATAATAACCTTGACACACTTTCACCATGGTTTCTTAATTTCCTCCTGACAGTTGGCTGGATACTGGGCTGCTCTTCTAGGTTTATTCCTGAGATAGTCTTGCAGTAGAAATCCTTGGTAATTCATTTTTTCAACTCATAATTTTTTTTTCCTACTGTTTATAGTTCCTATTCTCTTGTTATTCATAGTCACAGCAGGTTAAATGTTCATTGTGATGAACAAATTCAAAAGGGAATTTAACCATTCAGGAAATCTCTAGGATATATGCTTTGTTTCTTTCCTTCCTGAGATAATGTTGGTAGATAGATGTATTATAGTTATCTCATTTGGAAATTGATAATTTCTTCAAACTATTTATTAAATTATATGTAAAGAAAACTGAGAAATTCTTCAATCCCATGTTGGCTGAAAAAATGAATTTAGTCAGTCAAAATATGTAAGGGACAAATTTCCATATATATATATATATATATATATTTGTTAGTCATTTAATTTTTCGATATTCAATAAGTTGTTTCAACACTTATTTCTTCATTCATACAAGATTCAAAATAGATATCCTTTCCACCAATGAAAATCTCACATGACTCAAACATGAAAAGCCCAATACATGGAAAACAAGCCATAGTTAACCTTCTCTATAATCTTATTAAAGATGGTACATTAAAAATAAAATTTGCAATACTATATAGAAGATACAAAAAGGGCCAAAAAGAATAAGGAGGAGAAAATCCAAAACTAAGAACAAACGAGGGTTTTGTTCACAACCGAAAGGTTTTTTATTATCCTTTGTTTTTGGTGACAAATGATTTTCAATTCAAGCAACCAAATTTCTTGTATTTTTCCTCGGAATACTCCAGAAGTAGTTCAAAGAATATGCCCCAATTTAAGTTTCAGTTCAGAAAACAAATGCTCCATTCATAGAAAATTAGAAAAGCTAGCTAATATACTCTGGATATTCTTCTACCTACCAAATTTGTAGTGTCTGATCTCCCATGTATAATACTTCCCATCTTCTTTAAAAAAATCTCATCAAACCCTAATCCGGGAAATAGTTGTATCAATGGATAACACCTCTGCCGACTCACAGTTCATCTCTCTCTCTATATCTATACAGTTTGTTGCTTTTTAAGAGAAAAATACAAATAGGAATTCTTCTTCTAGGTCAAGATTTTTCAGATTAGGTAGCTATAGCTATATTTTTTTTAGGGTATACGCAAAAGAAATATACCATATTTATTTCTAAAAAGAAAAAAGAGGTACTGCGGATAGTCATGTGATGAAGCTGCTGCACGAACCTAAGCTAAAAGGATAAGGGTTTCATATATGCATGCGTGCATGCTTGTTTGCTAACAATATTATGCATCTATTCATGATTAAAAAAAAAAAAAAATGCACAGCTGCACTGATTTGTGGAGCAGATGATCAGTTCAATTGAAAATTTTAGAGTTAGTGATATATGTTAATTAATTCAAGATATATATCAGAAAAAAAAAAAAAAATTCAATAATGATTTTTTGTCAAAGATTTTATGCTTTATTTCAGCTCAAAAAGATCAACCTTATCGATATATGCAATAATTAAGTTCAGATATATATATATATATCCCGTAATCGAGAATGAATTCAACTTTCTCAAAATGGAAGATGAACCAGAAAAAAATGAATCAATTCCTTTTAACTTTTTTTTCATATGTTCAAGTGGATTGCTTTTCAAAATTATTAATTTGTCTTTGTTTAATACGTACCATATATATATATATATATATATATATATATTAAGGTTCCTTTCCTAAACGATGTCGATCGAGAATAAGGATAATTGATTATATACATGCATGATAAACAGAATGTCTTTTAGGATGGTGATATGATATCTATATTATATATATATATGTATATATGTATTTTCATATATGGAAAATACTTAATGTATATATGACTTGAAGACAAGGGTTTCTTTTTTTAATTGATTGGGCACAGGACAGAAAACATTATAACAGTAAAAGAACAAAAAAAAATTAGAAATTAATTCAGCACGACATATATACATATAATGGATAAGAATTACGTCCCAAGTTCCAAAAAAAATCCAATTTTATCTAATGATTGACATTAAGGTGGTAGTCATGAAGAGGTCATGAGTAGGACTCATGTTGGAGACAATCTTGTACTGTTTTTTAGTCATATGTTATAATTTTAAGGTTTTTTTTTTTCATTTTTAAATTGATCGATAAGAATATCGAGTTAAAAAAAATTGAGAATAATTTCTCAATTTTTGCCAAAACTCTTGGGAGGCTCCTTCTCATTCATCACCCTTGTCTTCTTCTTCATAACGACTCCACATTACATGTGACAGCACAGTAATACTGCTACCAGCAATATCTTTCTTTTGTTCATAAAATAGTGACATTTGATCTTTATATATTTGTATAAAATTATCTTTATACTATACTATGCTTCAAATATAGTTTTAGTGTGTATGTATATATATATATATATATATGCCATCAATTAATGGAGAAAGACGCAAAAATTGACTACCTTCGCGTGAGGGAATTTGAATTTAACTTAAAGAAAAAGTCGTTTGCAATTATCTTTTAAGCCATGTATATATATATGGTTCCCAAACGGGAGCAGTTTCCTAGGAAAGAGCATAAAATTAACCTTAGTTAGTCAGAACCCCCAAAGAAAAGTAATAGAAAAGAAGAAGAAGAAGATGATGATGATGATAAGGATTAGAGAGGAAAATTCAAAGAAAAAACAAAAGTCAATAAGTTGGGGGGCATACATGTATATATTGGAATTGAATTGACCGAAAGTGAAACCAAAACCATTCCCGTTTCTTTCAAATATCTTCCCATAATTATCCATGCATATATATATATATATATATATATATATTCATATAATCTCTTCTACTTCTGTTCTTGTCAATCAAACTATATATATATATAAGATATGCATGTATATCTTTTCCATTCCCCCAAGACAATTCTAAGCCTAGAAACGTGGATGCCATCAACGACAAATGGTTTCATATATGCATCAGGGATCGAGACTTTTTTTTTTTTATATATATATATATATATATATATGTATATAATCTTTGGAAAAGAAGTTAAAAGATCATGGTGGGCGCTCACGGGGTCATATATGTATATTTATACGATATATATATGATACAGATTTGAGATATCTAAAAACTACTTTGTTGTTGAAATGAGGGGTAAATGTGGCCAACTACACCTCCCCATATGGACCAATCCAGGAACAAGGAGTCAACATCTGTGTAAAGTAGAGATTAGAAGAGATCACTGGCCAGATTGTGACTGTTTCCAAAAAATTGACCCCTTTTTTTTTTTTTTTAATTTTTATTATATTATTCAGAACATTTAAAAATAAAAAAATAAAAAAAAAGAAGAGAG